>OLKM01006008.1:0-15327 GCA_900291075.1 Melanogrammus aeglefinus | reverse complement strand
TAGTATTTCCGGGAATGGGTTAACATGGATTATTGTAGCTGCAACTCTGGTTTATGAATGCTTGCTGTCGATATATTGTTTCTTTTTCTTCTGAAAAATGTACTCCTGTAATCATTCGGATAAAGAGCGTCGCAAAATGCCTAATGTAATGTAATATATTTTAATTGGACATATTTTGTTTAGCTACCTCTCTCCAGTAACTTAACCAGGCATTAAACATGGTCAGAAACCATGAAGCTCATACTCATGCCTCACCGATCTGACGTTGTAGTTAACGGGCTCCTGCCGTAGTGCAAACCTGACCCCTCCCGGCCCATCCAGTTTCGGGTCTTCCGTGTCCCCACTGTTGTGACTGTGGACCACACCCACATAAGAATTATTAAGTACAAATGCATCTTTTTTATGAAATTGTAGAAATTGAGAGGCTTCATTGAACCTTTCTCCATAGAGTTTGACACAGTTTAACAGTGAAAACATGGCGTGAACACAGGTCTCCTTTTATTAACGTTAACATCAGGTGTTTTTCATTTAGTTACAGCTGCGTACTTATAAGTTTATCTTGACTAGGGTATCCATACTGAGCGCGCGTGATACAGGGGACGCCAATCAGATGGTTCAATTGGTGGCGGATGAAATTTTCTGATGTGTGATTGCACACCGTCTGGGACGGCCACAGATACACAATCTATTATTATTTTGGTCAGAGCAATTGATTATAGGATGTTTGGAGGAATGAAAAGGCAATTTCTCTGCAAATCTTCTTCTCAATAATGGCCTACCCGGTTTAAAACCAGTCTGCTGTACCAGTGAGTCTATTTCTGGAAGAAACACTGGTCCGAGAGAGAGGCGAATCAGAAAGGGGGGGGGGATCAGAGGGGGGTGTTACTACGTCGACAAGTGGGGGATGACTACCGCGTGTCTCCAGCGCTTCGCCAGAAGGTGATGATCACTGGGGTCCCCGGGCCGCAGACACTCTCATCCTGCCAGAGAGAAAGTAATGGCTCATATGGTTTAACCACGGGCCAACCATTTCTTTTGGATGAATCCATGACATCAAAACACGTGCATTACATAGTGACGGTGCATTATGAGGTATTGACAGAATGCTATACAAAGGAACCAGATTTATCACTCAAATTTCAGACACAATTTAAAAATGGTGACGCCCCCCATAAAGCCATATACAGCACGAGTGTAGACCAATCAAACACAGCAGAGACAGGAAGAAATTCCATTATCTAAACGGCTATGTTGAAACATCTACAAGATAGTGAAAGATGGGTTGTTCTTATTACCCCCGAGTATAGGGGTCTGAGACCATGGAGAGACAGAGATATGACAGAGACGCAACACACCAGAATAGAGATGATGCCTTTGAACTTCTCCTCCACCAGGTCACAGATGATCTTGTTGTTGAAGTATTGCACTGGTTCCCACTGTAAAACAACAGATAATCCCAGTCAGTATCCCAGTGGACCTCATTCAACAAATAAATAATGCAGTAACCATTCAACTAAGTTTGTTTAACTCCACTATAGTAGTAAGTCCAGTTTTTCATCACAGCACACACACACACACGCGCAGGCATGCATGCAGACACACGCATACCGAACATGTAAAGGGTTTCCAGTAAGCTGTTTTGATAGACACTAGTAGTATGTTCTGTGTGTGTAGTAGTACAGGAGTACAGGACGTTTGCACATAGTTGAATATGTGCATGTGTGGATCTGTGTGTGTGTGATTTATAAAACCATGCATCCATCCATTGTGTATGAGGGAGCGGTAGCTTAACGGTGTCTTCAATTTCTAGGGGCTGTGTTTGACCTGATCCGGAACAAACAGAAACTTATGGCAGCTGTGGTTGTGGTGCCCCAGTGTCACCTGAAATCAGACCACACTGGTGGTCCAAGTATAATAAAGACTGACTCATTAGATGGCAAAACCATCCAAATAATTATTAACTGAATACACACACACCCACACACAGAGAAAAAGGTTGTGCTTATCCTTAATGCATTAAGTGCAGTCGAATTCTCTCCCACTGAGTTCATCCACTCAGAGCCTCATCCACTCAGAGAGTCAACCAAAACCACAACACAACAAATAAAACACAGAGATTTAATGTTTTGCTACATTACAGACAAGGCTCATGGTGAAAGTACAGTGACACAACCTATGTTAAAGGATCTTGAATTTGTGTTGATTTGTGTATTTTACTGTTTACACATAGCAGTAGAGAAAGCACAACTCTCTTAAAGAGTTTCTGATGGACGACATGAAACAGGACAATGAAACAGAATGTGGGCGTGCGCCGTCCATTTTCAGATCATGTTGATTTGGTGAAAGGCGAATGTGTTGGCATACATAACATCTGAATCAAACCAACTATCCTTTAGTGAGTCCCACTGTGGCTCAGGTCTCATAGGCCTACACTGATCCTTGCTAGATTTAGTCTTCACCGTTATATTTCCTGTTTCTCCCTCTTGAGGATCTTCTCATACCACTGAAGCTAAGACAGTCAAACAATCTGCGTTTCTTGTATATTCAGCAAATGTTTAATAAAAGATTGCCTGAGATCCTCAGTAGGTTTTGGGAGTTTACATGATCAGCATGGTTTGATCAGATGATAAAACACTACTGCTCTCCTGCATTCAGTGCTCAAGAGCTGCGAAGTAAAATGTGAACTAAAAGATTTCACAGCGGTTCTATATTTTTTGTGTGGCCCTGGTTTTTACCAGAAGGGGCATCGAGCCTATAGTCTGTCAGGCTCACACTCTGTGTGTTAGGATCTGCTGTCATGAGTCAGTTCAGTGCGTTTACATGACACTCAAGAAAATCGAATAATTGGGTGAGTCTGACTATGATTGGATATTAAGATGCACCTTAGTCTGACTCAAAATCAAACCGAATCCAGTTTCTCATAGTCCGAATTAAGACCCCTATTATTACTATAATGGTGCATGTATACATTCAATCGGATTGGGATTTGGATTATGCATTTCTGCGCAGCTCGAGATCTTTTTCCGGGGGCCTGTCGCCGTCGGAAAACGAGAAACGATTTATTTAAAAAAGGTAGTGAGAAAAATGGAGGAAGCCGGGTCGTGCCAAATGTAGTTACCCACTATAGAAATGTATCATCCTCAAAATGCATTAAGTACACACTACACACTTCGATTTCACCCAAGGCTGAATTAAAAGTACATGTTTTTTCTAATGTTTGGTCATATTAACGAGTTGTAAAGTTAGTAACTTCGGGCAATATCTGTCAAAATAAATGTATTTTTTCTCCGACGTGTTCAAGTCCAGTGTGGTGCGTTGTGCGTGCGTGTGTGCTGACCGTGATGCCTTCAGCCTCGTACTTCCTCCTGCTTCAGAACTTGAGGGTCAGTTCGATGAAAAGCTGCTGCAGCTCTTCTCGTTTGCAGTAGTTGATGCAGAACTGCTCAAAGCTGTGGAGAGGAGGAGGAGGGCAGGGGCCCAACGGGGGTCCCCCACAAAAGGACCCATAGCAGATTTTAAAGGGGTGATATCATGCTTCTTCGACTTTTCCCTTTGCCTTAGACTGTTAATTGATGTATGTATTCATGTTTTACATCTGCTCAGCTAGAAAAATCGAAGTTCAAGCCAGGGAAAGTATTCGTGCGTGAAACAGCTAGTTTGCTCTCAAACTTTACTTCTGCAACGGTGTGACGTCAGTGGGCGTTGCTGAAGTGCAGAAGTCCCGCCTCCCGGCTAACCGCAATGTTACTTCTCGGGGGTGTGGATTTTAACGACACACGTGCAAAGGGTTCAACCAATCAGAGCATACTGGGCTTCTCGGGAGGGGGGTCTTAAAGCGACATGATACAAAAACGATTTTGAAAGACGCTGAAATTGGTTTTGCAGAAATTAATAATGTGAGAATGATAATGGGTACTTCTGACATACAGGCAACCCTATTCTAGTAGATCCCAAATGCAATCATTAACCCTAAAAAAAATATCACCCTTTTATTCAAATCATTCTGTGTCATAATGCTGACTTATCTTCGGGTTTTTTTTGGCAGGGGGGGGGGGACGAACAACTACAAAGCCAATAGGTGGCAAGATTACGCGTAGCAAAAGGAAACACTTCAATTGTTCTATGTGGGCCTAAGTTTGATAGCACCATCTGATTTTCATGTTCTTAACATTAATAATCATCACTTCACACTGTTTATACTGGAAGACCTCAAAGCCATAGATTGTCCAGCAGACCAATCACAGAGGAGTTTTTGCAGGAATTCATCCTGAAGTGAACAGAGGTACAAAAATAAGAAAGAAAAAGTTTAAACTAGTTAAACTGTACTCAAACTTTCTTATAAAATGTAAACACCATGAAAAATAAACACTGCTTTAATTGAAATAGCATGCCCGTCCACAAAGGGCGCTAATGGCTAAAGCAAATAACAACCAAAACCCAACAGAAAACAGGGAACCTCCACTAACTAGGAGGTTCTCAACTCCAAATAGAAGTGCATGTATTTGTAGTGTACTGTACCTACTTTTAAACTGTTACCATGCTTAAAAAAAGTATCAGAGTTATTTTCTTTTAACAGGGCTATTTGCGTGCACTCTTCATTTACCTCATCTCCATTTGAGCAGTTTAACCAAATCACTGACTTCGCCCTTGACTGTAAGCATGGGAATATTTGAGTGTGTGTATACAGTATGTACTGTAATATGTAGATATGTAGGGTTGGCTCAGTTGTCTTGTAACTGAAAGGGTTGCTAGTTCGATCCCAGATCATCCGATGTGTCCCTGAGCAAAGATACTTAACCCTAACACTATCGTCGGTGTGTCAATTTGTGGTATTAACCGTCGCTTTTGATAAAAGCTGTACGTGCGTCAGTGTGTGTACCGTGTGTGTGTGTGTCTCCCTTGTGTGTCTGTGTCTTTGAGTGTCCCGTGTGCGTGTGTGTACCGTGTATGCCAGCGAGCCGTTGATCTTATTGACCAGCCAGGTGAAGGTGCGGCCGTAGACGGCCTTGGACAGTGCGTCACGAGCTGCTGATGCCTGTTCGATGTTCAGCGGGCTCATCAGCTACAGGAATCAATACACACACACAAGCAGTGAAGTGAATACATTTCGACCAAAACAAACGGGCTTTGAAAAAATGATGATAGACCCACAGCACACACACACACACACACACACACACACACACACACACACCTCCTCTCCCTTGGCGATGATCTTCCTGTGTGTGAGGGCCTCAGTCAGCACCGTCCCGCTCACCCCTAGCAACTAGGGAGCCGACCAATAACAACACGTTATTACTTATTATACAGCGGCCCAGCAAACAGCACAGTGCCACCACTCCACAGCACCACCCTGGCACCACCACTGATCCCATCATTCACTGGTCTCGCAGAGAGGTTGGCATTATGGAGGGGAGCTAGTAGGGACCCATGTCTTATGGCCCAGCCGGTCTGGGAGAAGCTGTGATGCCATGGGTGTGGGGACATCGGCCATATCTTTACAGGTAAGCTATGTAATATATGATATAATAATAATAATAATATATACGTATTTGCGTTTGAATATGAGTATTTGAATCTATTTTTTATTCTGTTATTCTAAATAAGCCTGAGGGAGTAAAATCCATATAAGTGAGTTCATCAAAAGGAGGTATATATATATGTAGGTATATATATATATATATATATATATATATATATATATATATATATATATATATATATATATATATATATATATGTGTAAAACAGCTATTAATAAATAAATTGTGAACTGTTCTTATTGGCTGGTGATATTCAATATTAAATCCCTGAGTGGCGATTGGAGGAGACACATTAGAACCACTATCAAACAGGGAGCAGGAAATCGATAGTGTCGTGTGTCTCACCCTCGACAGGTACTTGATCTGTGTGTCAGAGGTGATGCAGGCGCTACCTCCGTCGTCCCCACCGTACTGCATGTTGCCCAGGTGGAGCACGCTGGAGATGATGTTCATCAGTTCCTGAGAGGGAATATATGAGAGAGAGAGAATATATATATATGAGAGAGAGAGAGAGAATATATATATGAGAGAGAGAATATATATATATATGAGAGAGAGAGAGAATATATATATATATGTATATATATATATATATATATATATATATATATATATATAATATATATAGAGAGAGAGAGAGAGAGAGAGAGAGAGAGAGAGAGAGAGAGAGAGAGAGAGAGAGAGAGAGAGAGAGAGAGAGAGAGAGAGAGAGAGAGAGAGAGAGAGAGAGATGAGAACAGGACTATTGTCTAACAGTTGCCAAAAACAATATTTATTCAGTGGTCACATCTAAAATACTTTATTGTAATAGTATAAAGTATATAAAGAGACAGCGAGAGGAAGAGTATAAATTATATATTTAAAGAGTAGGTCTCGGGTGACAGTGACGATAACGATAGTGCTGCACAATGTACACTATACAGCAAGAGAGGAAGATAATTTTAAAAAGGAGAGAGTCTATTACTGCCTTAGGTTCAATAAGATAGCAAGGCTAGAGAGAGGAGATAATCTTTATGGCTCGCAGAGCAGTCCAACACAAACACGCGTGAACGCACAGACCGAACGCAAACACATACACGTGCAAGCACATACATATGAGAACGCACACACATAAGCACATGCGGTGGATTCAATGATTCGTTTACGTGAACCAGTTCGCGTCAGTCAGTTCGCCAAGATGAGTCGTTCGCGAATCGTTCGTTCGTTCGTTCAGACCAGTTTCCGGTTCAGTCCAGTTTCCGTTTCCGGTAGCGGTGAATCGCATCATGCAATGCACCCATTGCATGGTTCTCAGCTGAGTCAGTCAGACTCAGTGCTACCGGAAACTCGACTGAACTGGTTCAGTCGAGTTTCCGGTGAATCGAATGGCGAATCGAATCACTTTATCCTGAAAGTTGAGTCAATATCGTTAATTTTTATATATTAAAAAAATACCCCGAGATAAAGGAACAATGTGAAAACCCTAACCCTTAAAATGTAAAACACCAGGCTACTTGACAAGAAAATGTAACGGACCACCTGAGGCTTTACTTCACCTCAGAGATAATGCGTTAGTAATGCTTGCGGCATCACCTGCGCATAGTGCTGCTGCGTAGGCCTACATGGACGTTCCAAGTATGTTTACTTCATGTATCGTTGAAGCTAACTAAGTAAAGCCTAGTTATAACTATAACCTGCTCCTGGTGCAGTGCAAGCAACAGTGTGTGCCGTGAGTCGCCTCGGTCTCTCGTCTTCCTGAACGAACTGTCTGCGAGTCGTGGGTCTGGGAGGAGTCAATTCTGAGTCACGAACGACGCGAACGAGACGACCGACGCGAACGAGACGACCGACGCGAACGAGACGACCGACGCGAACGAGACGACCGACGCGAACGAGGCGAACGACGCGAACGAGAGAGAAGAACCAGTTCGGGTCGTTCGTTCTAATGCTACGGCCACACCAAAAGCGTTACCCGCGTATCACGCGTATAAAATCGGCCATTTTCCCATAGGGAACCATTGGTTTACGCGCGTATGGGACGCGTACACGCGTTACACGCGTTTAAGCAGCATTTTACTCGCGTTAGGCGCGTATGAGGCGCGTATATTGACGCGCGTATATTGACGCGCGTACATATACGCGCGTACGAAGAGTTCAAAAAATTGAACTTTTTACGCGCGTACGCGCCGCAATAGCCAATCAGCGTTGAGCTTGACCCGACGTCACTGGCAGAGAGAGCTTGCACAGAAGCATACGGCCGGCCGACATCTTTCTTTATTCTGGGTGGAAATAGTAACATAGTTACGCCATTAAATGCGTTTATGTAAACATTTCTAGCGAGAAATGTGCATTTTACTTTCATAATGTTCGCTCGGTGAATGTGAAGGATGTTTGGTTTGATAGTTATGACGAAGAGGGAACGCTCCATTCACTTTGCATGGACAGCGTCTTCTGGTTGCTAAGCAACCTCAACGTCTTGGCGGACTATATCCCTGCTGATCAACACTACGAATGCTGGAAACACAACAGACACACCATTGTTTATTATATACCATGTATACCATGTTATTTAACCCGATTATTGTTATTTATATCCGAGATTATTTAATCTAACCCGATCCAAGCTCTATCATTCACCGATGGTAGTGACCTTCATGTTTGCGGAGCTTTGGAAAGAGAATGAGCGGGAGAAATTGGGCGTTACGCGCGTATCTGACCATTTTTGACACAAAATGGTCAAGCAACATTTTAGCTGCGTTACGCGCACACATGGTACGCGAGTAAGGCCTCGTGCCCACTACCTCCGTCAGTTGTCCGTCACCCATTGACTTTGAATGGGGACGGACGCGCAATGCATTGTGGATCCGTCCGTTCAGTTGGAGCGTTCGAAACCGTCAGAAAGTTGAAAAATGTTCAACTTTTTCGGCAGCGACGGATCCGTCATCCAATCAGATCGCGTATGCAAATATAAGCACTGTGACGCGACTCGGGCTCGATACTGGAAAGCGGGAGAGCGGCGGAGAAGTTAATTTAAAAAATGGAGCGCGAAGCGATTTGATTGGCTGACGGATGCCTCTGCAAAGATTACTCCCCCATCCGTCAGCCACGCCTTCCCACGTCCGTTGACTGACGGTGCAGTGGGCACGTACCGTAACGCTTTTGGTGTGTTCCCGGCATAACGATTCGTTCGTTCGAACGAATCAGTTCGCGACCGAACCACCTCTACGACATCAGCAACCACACACATAAGCACACATACACATGAGCACGCACATAGACGCTTTGATCCACGAGCTATCTTGGTACAAGCCAAAGCAGGAGAAAATGTGCTCCCATGCTAGATTTCAACCAGTTCTAAACATCATGTCTGCACGCATGCCCATGCACGCACACGCAACAGAAATACCAAGATTGGATATCTCTGCAGTTCTCAATTCAATGACGGCTATGCAAAATAGCCTAAATGATACATCCAAACCAACCTGGTCTCACAGGAATCCGCGAAATGACCGCTTACGATGGTCAATGGTCAGATACAGATCTCGTTATAACAATAATTTATATCGATGTAATGAGAAAGGATGTAATGATAACACCAAGAAAATAAAGGCTACATGGTTATAATAATTTAAATATAATAACCCTATAACTTATAAAGCGTATAACGAGCCTCGTGCCCACTACCTCCGTCAGTTGTCCGTCACCCATTGACTTTGAATGGGGACGGACGCGCAATGCATTGTGGATCCGTCCGTTCAGTTGGAGCGTTCGAAACCGTCAGAAAGTTGAAAAATGTTCAACTTTTTCGGCAGCGACGGATCCGTCATCCAATCAGATCGCGTATGCAAATTTAAGCACTGTGACGCGACTCGGGCTCGATACTGGAAAGCGGGAGAGCGGCGGAGAAGTTAATTTAAAAAATGGAGCGCGAAGCGATTTGATTGGCTGACGGATGCCTCTGCAAAGACTACTCCCCCATCCGTCAGCCACGCCTTCCCACGTCCGTTGACTGACGGTGCAGTGGGCATGTAGCGAAAAACGAGACGATCTAGTTGTGGGCCAGCGGAGGCTGCATTTTAACCAAATTCGGCCTATAACCTTATACATATAATAGTCTAACTCTATATAGGCCCTACATGTCAAATGTACGATGTTCTGTAAGTATAGCCTAGTTTTTTAGATTATAAATATTTTAATATTGTCTTGTTATACCTAAACCAAATTCCCCATAGAAAAAGTATGCCTAACAAAATTAATATGAATTTCTCTCAAAACTTTTTGTCATTATTAAAGAGAGGCCTGATTTTTAGCTATGCATGTTGGATGGCTAGGGTGTAGGTCTGGGAAGATCTTTCAAGAAAAATTCATTCAAGCAAGCCGTGAGGTAGGCTATAACGAGATGGTTAGTTGGTGTTACACCCCTCTTCGTTGATTGGATTGGTGGAAGTGGATTGTCAATGGTCAGATACAGTTTTTGTTATAAAGATAATAGCTACATGGTCTACTTATAAAATTAGAACTAAACAATTGTATATTTATTTTAATATTTAATTAATTCAATATTCAACCAACTCATTTCAATCTGGAGATTATTTTCAACTTCAGAAGGGAGAGCAGGCTACGCAGGATTCGGCAAAACAACAATCTGATTTATCAGATTTCTTCTTCTTTTTTTTTTGAGCAGACCCCCTCAAAACCCCCCCCCCCCCCCGAAACTAACAATGTCCCATAATCCTTAATGCCTTACATTACCTTGTTACAACAAAAAGTAATGCATTACAGTAATGCATTATTTTTGTAACACGTTACTCCCAACACTGGTTAGGAGTTAGGGTTAGGGCTGGCTTTTTTCCAGAGACCCACAATTTTCACAGAGTAATCCCAAGATGCACCCTGGTTAAAGGTCTAATGGACAAGATTCTATCTCTTGTCAACTAACTTAGATACATTTCTAGCAACGGCTTGTTGCCAATGCGTTTCAATGGAGCATTTGATGATGCTGTGTGAGCCTTTTCCGTAGGGCTGAGTTAGTTGATAATCGTATGCATCCTTTGAGACCCTCTTGTATATATAAAAGAGATCCTACATCTATAGCCTACTTTTGTGGCTGAGGCGAGGACATTGTTAATGTCCTCGCCTCAGCCACCTATTGCAGCGCTTCCTTTGGGGCTTCGGCATCCTAATTGATCATCGATATATATTATATATTTGAATGCCCTCTTTCATAGATATGACACCACCATCACTGGGGTGTGGCAACAATTCTCCATATCCATATGGGGAGGGGCGGGGGGTGGGGGTGCTTGTGGACAGTAGGGGTACATTAGAAATAAATAGGAAGCACACTCAGGCAGGAGTAGGAATGACCTCTCACATATGATAACTTAACTAGAAAATGCATTTCCTGCAGAAAATGCGGTGAGTGCTGTCGTGCAAAGTGAGTTTGAAAATATTTTTTAATAAAGCCACATAGATTAAGACATAAATAAACGTTAAATGGCTTGAATCAAGTGAAAGGACTTGAAGAAAAGTCGTAAAGTCTAAATGGATTAAACAATGCAAACGTGCACACCATTTAAGAAAATGTAAATGATTGGAAACAAATAAAGTGACAGCTGAATGAAAAACACAAGGTATTGCTAAAAATACAGAAATGTAAAATGAATTGAACTGAAGAATCTGAAAGGTCCAATTTATTGCCCTGCACTGCTGGTGTGTGTGTGTTGGTGCGCGAGCGCACGCGTGCGTGCGTGTGTGCCCAATAGAGGGGAAAAGAGTGGGAAAAACCACCCAATCTGGCAACATGCCTGGATGTGTCACCAAAAAGTAGCCCAATTGCGATCTGGCGGGAAAAAAGCCCAATCTTGCAACACTGCTGAACGTCCTCACGCTCGAGCGTCAAGTTAAATCAATGAGACCAACTGAAAACGAAGCCGGTATGAAACTAAAACTGTGATTCTGAAGAAAGATTAAATTATGTTTAAATTAAATTCTGTTGTTAAATAATTTGAACGAAGATAAATGGTTGAAAATTGATTTAGTTACGTCTTAAACAGTTTGAAGTACCAGAGGACGGCTCTGCCTTCCTCCCATTAACTCCCATGTTAAAAAAAAGATAATATTTTAAAAGTAGAATAACTTAAAAAGTATAAAATATTAAAGAAATTTTGAAAAGAAGCGCGCGATTCCAAGCTATTCTGAATATTTTAAAACTTGAATGGAGTCTCTTGGTGAAAAATTTAGGAAGGAGATAGGTCCCAAAGTTGTAGAGAATAATAAGAAAGAAAGAAAGAAAGAAAGAAAGAAAGAAAGAAAGAAAGAAAGAAAGAAAGAAAGAAAGAAAGAAAGAAAGAAAGAAAGAAAGAAAGAAAGAAAGAAAGAAAGAAAGAAAGAAAGAAAGAAACTTATGAAGAACAATAGTTGAGCGCTGCATGCAGCACTCGCCTAATTAATTGTTTCAAATGACCCTGCCTATGGAAGTAAATCTGTGCTATCGGATTTTGAAAATTCTAAGCTCTGAATATTTATGCATTAAAATAATGTATCTGGATTTCTTGCCTCTGAATATAACTCTTTAAATTTTCAACAAAGATTTTCAACATTAAAAAATTCAACTTAAATATTTTTAACGTCCCCAAATTCAACATGCCAAAGTCAGCTGCAAAATTTAATGCGTGAAATTCAGTGTTAAAATCCGGGGACTCAAGGAAGAGCAATCGCTCCTATGCTAGATTGCGGTAAAGCAAGGAGAGTAGGAATAAGAGCGTCTATATATATATACTAGAGTTTTCGCGCGCAACTTGTAATTAAACCGATAATATGAAAACCCCAGTCGATAATGTAACAAATTTCTGAGCGCATAATATACTAACGTTGGCCATAATTTTAGAACGTATAACATTCGTTCACCACAAATGACTTAAAAGCAGTGGCAACAATTTAATATTGTTTCACCATTCAGCGAACAAAGGGCAAAAGGCTGATTATCATTTAGGGGGCCACTCCATGACATGCAGAACCGTCATCAACATGCCCACTGAAGTGGTGTTAGAAATATTGACTTTCTACTCCTCATTCACATATAAGGTAATTTACATTTCCTACAAAGAAAATACTACCTCAGGGGTAGTATTATTCAGGAGATTTTCAGGGTACAAATGTCAGGAAATGTTCACACATACGGCCCATCAGGACTTAGACGTGTGTCTGAAAGCAGCTAGTGTGTGAGCACTTGATTACAAAAATAAAAAACAACTAAAACAGACCACAGGGAGGAGGGGGGATATCCATATCACAAGATATTTGGGGAGGCTCAAGGAAGGTAGTAATATTAAGTTTGTTTGAATTTAACATTTTTTAAATGACAAAACGAACGACCCACCGTTGCTTGTCGAGGTCAGAAAATGTCTCTTCCCTTGTTTTATCACAATTTCTACACTCTATAGAACGTGTAACCTGGCAGAGTTTGTCGATGGCTTAATAACATAATGTCTTAAGGCCTGATTCCACCGGACGCGTTACACCGGGATTCCACCGGACGCGTTAACGGCTGGGGCACGGCTGGGCCGTGGAACGGCTGCGACTTCTATGGCAAGCCAACCCCGCCAGAAAACGGTCTAATTTAGTCACGTATCACCTTCATTAGGGCGTAAAAAACGCTGAAAAACTGTGTATCTTACGCCGTTATGCGCAAAAATGCGCCACTTTTACGCCGCAATGGAGCCTTTCAAGAGCAAGCGTAAAAAACGCAGTTTTGAGCATTGAAAACGTGCGTAAAATTCACGCGTTTGTGCACATCACAACGTGAGTAAAATACGCCGTCTTGCTAATAGTATGCTAATAATCTCCACCCTTCTTTTCTCTTAGCCAATGCATTTGAAGTGTTTGCGCCCAATTGCTGAACAAATCATATCTCCTTTGTGACCAAGTTTATATGATATCTCTGTATATAATATCTGCATATTTATTTATTGTGCCTATTGCTGTTGTTTGTGTTTGCATTTTGCACTGCTTTATTTTGCACTGTGGGTAGTGAGTACCACCCCAATTTCGTTGTACAAGTTTGCACAATGACAATAAAGTCTGAGGGCCCTATTTTAACGGTCTGAAACGCAAGTGGGAAAGCGCAAAGCGCAAGTAGCTTTGTGGGCGGTTCTACGGCGCTATCGCTATTTTACAGGCGGATAAATGACACTTCCGCCGCGGCGCAAGTGTCAAAAGGGTTGGTCTGAAGCAGCCTAATTACCCGTAGGTGTGGTTTGGGCGTAACGTGCAATGAACCAATCAGAGCGGTTTCTCGCATCCCCTTTAAGAACGATCGGCGCATGTTCCATGGCGGATTGCTATTATGATGGCGGGTTTGCCAGGCGCACGCAATGAAAGGTTCACCACAGAAGAAACCGATGTGCTTGTCAGAGCAGTCAAAGAACGCGACTTGGCTTTATATGGGGATGGGAGAAACCCACCCAAAATTGCTTCCGTGAAAGCGGCTTGGGAGGAAATCGCCGTAATGGTTTCAGCAGCTGGACAAAATAGGACATCTCTCCATTGCCGTAAGCGATACACACGACGTCAGGAGAAGAGGAAAGGCCAAAGCTTTGCGGCCAATTGGAAAGCACGTCAAAAGACTGGAGGAGGATCTGGCAGTTACCAGGACCTCACGCCAGCAGAGGATATCGCTGGGTCAACACTGACCGCTGAAAGTGTTGAGGTTTTGGGGGCTTAGAGGTCGGCACCCAACCCGATGCACCAGCTGTCCAACCCCAAGGTACATAAATAAAGTTCACATAAATAGAGATGTCTCGTGAAAATCTTTTTAATCATTTTTGACATTTAATAAATGTAACACAGCCATAAAATAAATCAAAACAATGTCACGTAGCTTCTCAGGAAGAAGACCCTGGCCTCGGGACCAGCGCGCACGGGGCAGCTGAGGGAGCCGCGCGGCGCCCTCAAGCAAGACGCCGTGGCAGCAGCATGAGACCGCAGGACCACCCGTTCCTGCAGCTCCAGCAAACCGGGTTCGACATGCTGGAGCGGGAGCTGGCCGGGATGCGGCGAAACACCAACACCCGTCTGGACCGGGTGGCGATGTTGCTGCGGCCTCTCGGGCGCATCGCCTCAAGTTTGGACCGGATTGCGACAGCAATGGAACGTGCATGGCCCCCAAACGACCCACCTCCTCCCCCTGTTGTGCCCCTTCCTCCCCCTGTTGTGCCCCTTCCTCCCCCTGTTGTGCCCCTTCCTCCCCCCATTCCATCTCCGTCCACCCGCTCCTGCAGGAGCAAATCCAGCGTCGCCAACCCCGGACCCTCATTTGTTGGATCCCGCCGAGGCAGGCCGCGTAAAAGGCCTTACAGAGGAGGGAGAAAATAAATATTTTTTCCTTCAAATCTTTGCAACTTTTCATTTTTCGTTTTGTATTATTTTTTTTCATTTACGCCTAACATTTGGACAAGCCGAATAAAAAATGTCTCAAGGACATACTATACTTTCCGATGTTTTGGGCTCACTTTCTCTGACTCACAAGGTTATGAATGCATGGTAATATTTGTACAATGCTAAACAATAGAGCGGAGATGTCATTAGTTTGCTTACCTCACTATATATGATGCAGCTCCTCTGACAGATGAGCTCTCCTCTCCCGTGCTGCTGCTGGGGCATTTGGACGTAATGGTCATCGCACATGCAGTTTCAGCATCCACTCTCAATTAAGTCCTCTAAAATCTATCATTTAACTGTCATCGACACATCCATGATTCATGGCAATGTGTGTAAAACCACAACATGCCACAAAGAATGCTGA
>OLKM01006007.1:0-15331 GCA_900291075.1 Melanogrammus aeglefinus | reverse complement strand
AAAACATTGCCACATAAAGATTCAAACAGGAAGACCAGCTTCTTCTCATAGGAAAGCCCTAGATCAAGGTTCCCACAACAGAAATTAGTTTAAAACAACAGTCAGCCACCATAAGACTTTTTAGGTTAACACAGGTAAAGACCCACACTCGCATAAGCTCGTGGCATGCATTTCAAACCCTTTATGACACAAACAGAGTCGTCGAACGCGCATTCACGCGCAAAACTCAGTTTACTATCGCCTATTTTTCATATTTGGTCACTTGAAAGTAACCTTGCTCAAGGCAAGGCTACGAGCCTTAGCGCGCCTAGGTATTAGACCGAACTACTCTTGATGCTGTAGATGTATAACCTGTTACCAGTATAATTTTCACTGAATAAAGTCGAGATTTTGATATACGACATACTTCCCCTCTCGTCTCATTCTCCGAACCAGACCATTTTTTCCCAAAAGTGTCTTGTTCCCATAAGGCTTAATTTCGCATAATGACGCGATTCTACATTTCTGTTATTACATTGGCATGTCAAAACGAACAAAATTAACTTCACATGGTGTCTTTTATTAATTTATTGTTACGCATTCTAGTGTTTGATCAGCAGAGAAATGCGCAAGACGTTGAGTGCATGCAACGAAGACGGGGTGGAAAGTTACGGACTATGAGGGTTACCAAATGTATTTATATCAAAAAGTCTTGTTTCATGACGCGTCATGTTACTTTGCACGGTGAATGTCCAAGAATTCACCGGCGAATGGTGTCTAAGAGCCATGCAATGAACGAGCAGTTCACGGCATTGAGAAGACCTGTAATAATCAATAATAAATCATTGATATTTTTTGTGAGTGGGGGACAAAATTAATCTTACGGACAATTGTTGGGACGCGCCCTGGTGTATCAACGCTATGATGAACAGGTATCTACTTTCTGGGCCCTTGGAGTCGAGCAGGACCCGTTCAAACCAGCCACTAAACAGCTGCCAAAACCAGCTTGGCGCTGACACTGTTGGATTGTAGAACAAAGGCACCGCTCTTTGGGCTTGTCCAAGTGATAAAAATTATTTTAGTCTATGCTATCTGTTCTTATGAGTTTCAGCTACCACAGTTATGATGTTTTCTCACACATTAATGGACCACACATATTACGGTTTTAATGATTAGTAAAGACTGCAAACATAGGCCACTTTGCCATTTTCGTTTTAACGAGGACAGACCAAAGATTTACTTTGTAATTAGAACTGTAGGCTTGGCTATTTACGTTCCGCCATCCCATATATATGTTACCTGGGTTAGCAAATGATCATGACCATCTCCAGAACGCAAAGCCGTTTCCTTGTATCTCTGTTTAGAATAACATGTTGTGACATTTACACTCTGTTACCTAGCACGAGACAACATACCAAAAGGATTTCAATTATTTCACATCAAAAGCCCCCAGGAACAGTTAAATACTTCCACTGATTCAAGGGGCCCAAGACAGTAAATAAGTTCTCCTTTACCTCAAATTACAGGGGGAACAGATGTGCTGCAAAGACAATTCTGGATATCAAAGGTCTAATTATTCTTTATCCCATGTACTAATAAATGTAAGTTTTCTCTTTTCAAAAACGCACATACAGCGTTTTTTAGCGGTTTATTTATTAATTTGTGGCAGGTGAAGAGGGGTGGCAGCTGAAAGGAGTCTAGTGAAACAAATGTAGTTTCGACCCGGCATCGAAGAAGATCAGTTAACTTTTGAGTGCCATGGTTTTTTTCATGAAGTACGTGATGGATTTTAGCACTGTGTGGACTTTTTATCCACTTATTGTCACGAGGTATGTGTCAGAGAAGCCTCCGCTTATAGCTACAACGCTCACAATGGCTAGACAACAAGAATATTCTGCATCCGGCACGTCATACACTACGTCAGGCGTGGCTGGCTCCATATACGGAAAGCAAATCTCTTCCCGAAGTTGCTGCGCCATTGAGAGTTTTCAATCCGCTGTCCTTTCTTTAATAGGTCAATGCTTGGTCCATGCTGGAGAGCAATACATTTCTTCGTTTCCGATTCGCTTTTACTGGAGACAATCACCAAGCTGGCTTTTCCCCCTGGTGCGTTATTGGCTGGTTTAACACAATGCGAAAGGGGAGCGTTGTTGATGATCGGGCACGTTGGGTCTGGACGTTAGAGGACATATGATTATTTTCATTATTACTATTTATATTGTTACCTATGATTTTTAAACAAAGTTTAAATAACAAGAACAAGTTGTATTGGATTTTGGTAGTTTAGTGCAGTATTGTAATTAAAAATGTAGTTACTTAGCTGGTTAGGTGAGTGCTGCATGCAACTATTGTTCTTCATAAGTTTTATTCTTTCTTTCTTTCTTTGTGCGTTCAAACCAAAAGCGAATTGAGCGACCAATAACGGAGTCATTCATTTCTATGGGAAGAGCGACCAGAGACCAAGATCCAACGGTAAGCGAGCAAAGGTAGCCGACCAGACGACCAAAAATAAGTGTGAAAACGGGCTGAACTTATGCAAATTATATGACGCGTATCAGCGCCGATGTGAAGCCAATCGGAAAGTAGACGCTCTTTCTTGCGTAGGATCCCTGAACACCGAACACGTACTTATGGTATCCACCTAATTTTTTGGTTCATTCCTACTTGCCTTCCACAATTGTCGAATGAAAGATCAACGGGCTGTAACCTGGGCACCCGGGTTGTACGATCCGAGCTTTTTTCACGGGGGTGAGGTGTTTTAAGCGTGGCTGGTTGGTGCGGTTGAGTTAGTTAATGAAAACGTTTAGAATATTTGTAAAATAGGCGCGAGGACTCGCTGCTAACCCCGAGATCCCATCTAATTTTCTTGCTCCTGAATGACGATATCGTTTTTCAAATATCGAAAACCATTTATTGTGCAAAGAATTATCGTTGTGCAAGAATAATGCATCAGCATCATAAATGCAATAATAATTGCTAACGACCTGGTGGTTCTCAAGCTCGCCATTTGTGCTGGCTTGCCTGTTCTGTCACCGTCGCTTTCTTGTTAGTGCAGGTCTCAGGTGTGTGCACCCCACCAATGACTCTGCGAATTGGGAGCTGTAGAAAAGACCTGCCGTGCCAACCCCGGCTCTCCTCTCCTCCGCTGGCTTTTAGGCTTTGATTTGGTTATTTCACATTGACTGATCTCCACACCACACTTTGTTACGTCAACATATTATGACTTTTACACCACATTCCCATTTACTTTTACCTTAGTTCGTCTGTTCACGGTTAATAGGTGGCTATACTCTACAATGCGTTATATATTATTATGCGCCTATCCAACTGCGTAACCAAGGAGCCCTTCAACCCTTAGGCTTAAGGTGAGGCTGATTAGGCTTTTAGCGTACGTCAGCCAGCGGTCCGCTTTCCTTCTCGACTCTAGACGTCGGCAGACTGTAGCAAAACTCACAACTTCACGACTATAATGTACTGTGAGGCCCAATAAGTTGAGCAGCTGTCGTTCTATGATAAACACTGATTATTAAAGTTGAAGATGGCTGTAGGCTATTGTAGTGTTTTTAACGTTTAATCATTTGAAACAAGGTTGCTGATAATGATGATAGGAATAGTCAGTGTAAGATAGAAGAGTGTGTGTGTGTGGGAGAGAGAAACATTCAGTAGTTTTATACAGGAGCACAATGAGGGAGGCTAGGAACTCATGTTGATGATGTTGATGTGTGATGTGGTGTGTGTGTGGTGTTGTGCTCTCTCGTGTGTGTGTGTGTGTGTGTGTGTGATTGTGTGGTGAGCCTGAGAAACTGACAGCAAGCGACCATCTGTTGAGAGAAATACGTTAGTTTTATTACCAATAATGGCTGTCTTTTAACTGGGAACAATTTATTTATTTAAAATTCAGTGTAAAAGATAACAGTCAGTTGCAGAGAAATTTTCAGGGAGCCATTTATTTTTTAAATTTTGTGATGTGCAATCTTATAAAGCTGTTGTGTTTATGTAAAATAGCTTAAAGATTTAATTAAGTTAGTGTGGAGCATTAAAATTTTGACGCCAATATTTTCTCCCTTTTTAAATTAAGATCGGGCTCCAATATCGGTATTAGCCCCTTGACTATGAATAAAACGGGTTATCGGTATCGCCTGAAAAAAAAACCTACGGTCTATCTTATTTTAAGGCAGGGACGGAGCCGACGTAACGGACGGACCAGAATGGCATTTCGGATCCTGCAAGGTCAAATTGAGATCTGTAACGGACAAGATGCAATGGCAATGGATGTTTTTTCTCTACAAACTTGGGACCCATTCTTCTCAATCTTACCGGAGAGACTAAATATTTTATACTCTTTTATACTTTTATACTTCAAGATATTGTACTTTTTAAATATTATCTTAATTTTAACATGGGTGTAAATGGGAGGACGGCAGAGCCGTCTCTGGTACTTCAAACTTTTGATGATCAAATTTGTGGTTGGGGTGCAGTCAGCGACGGGGGGTATGGGGGTTCTCCCCCAGAACATTTTGAATTTGGTAGATGTGATCTTCCGTATTCTGGTGCATTTTGGGGATGGCCACTACTTAAAAAATCATTCAGATTCATAGCCTACCACATCATGACGGAGCCTTACATGCTAACATCATATACGACCTACTGCAATTTGACTATTGGTTTTCTGTATTGTGGGTAATAAAACTTCATAATAGAACAACAACACAATGTTTGGCCAGAATTAATAAAAAAGAGGCAAATGTTAAACATTGTTAAAGTGTAACTCCGGCAAAAATTTAACCCAGGGTCTTTGTTTTGGCATGTAAACCCATCAATAAGCCCTCCAGCTACTCTTTTGCTGAAACAAAGACCCTGGGTAAAGACTGAAATAAAAGGTATACCTATTATTAGGATCAATAGCAATAGTGAAGCTTCAGCTTGAACGCCTCCTTTCCCTTCTTCGCGTACCTTATCCAATCCACAAAATAATCCCCGACCACATCTGAGTTAAGGTTTACTTGTCAACGCAATACAAAAATTTTTCCAAGAGGTTATGGATTAGAAGTAAGAGGTAGAAAAGCAGAGAGAGCGGAAGACGAGGTCATAAAACTTGTAGGCTCCACGCTGGTTATCTGACAGTCTACCCCTGTAGTTAACACAATTAAGGTGCCTGTCACACTTTTCAAAAAGTATAATTGTGCGCATACACGAAAATATTCCAAGTAATTTGTTCTTCACTCGATGGCATTGAGGACGGGTTTGTATCGGGCGACAAAGGTCATTGGTCTTGTTTGACTTTAACTTGACGGACAAAGCCTTTCTTGTTCCGGAATGTCAAGAAGAGAGAGTGTCTGGAGATGTGTCGTCACAATCAGCACCACATCACCGACGCAAGAAGTTTCTTGCCAGGAAGTGGACCTCGCTGGCGTTCTTTGAAGCTGTGTCAGTTACTCTTGCACCAACGTTCGAAGACGTTGAAAGATACTGGACTGTCTCCATCTGCGTTAGCGTAGTAGGTCTTCTTGTTGAAATACTCTTGAGGTAACTCGGCTTGACCTGTAAACAGGTGATTGGGGTTTAAGGCCTCTAAATATTTGAGGTCTAAAGATGGCTGTGTGTGAGGCTGCTGTTATGACAGCCTCAGCTCACAGAGCAACATATGGAGACTTCTCATTCAGTTGTTTCTCACGTGACGTTCGAATCTTTCTCACTAACAGATCAACCGCTCCAGCTTTCCTCCATTGGTGTGAACCGCTGGAGGATTGAAGTGCCATGAACACCTTAGTGTAGCATGTTGTTTACGATCTGGGTCTGGTTTCCATTCTTTGATTTGATTTCGTCTCAATTCACTGTCAGCAACCGAAGTTCTTGTTAATCGAGTTACAACCTCTGACTTGTCCGCTTTGGCCATGAACCTCCTAATTGCGTTGAGGCCATGCATCAGTGTCAAGAAGTTTTCAACTTCTAGATGCACAACTCGTGTAGCGAGTGGTAAAGATGACACTGTACCTCTTTACATGCACCTACCTCTGTCATCCAGGATACGGGCGGAAATAGTCAAATGCCAATCGTGTGAAGTTTGAATGGAGGTCATCAGGCAGAACTCTGCATGTTGGTAGATATATGCCAATGTGTTGTTTGCCAGCTGATCCATTTAATTTTCTTTACAGACAAACGCACTTGGACAAGGCAAAAGTTCTGATGGGCTCTGTTAGCTCCAGGTATCCAGAAACCGTTGACGTAGTTGAGCCAAAACTTGTGGTTCCTTCCGGCGTGAGCTGTAATGTCATGAATGGTGTCTCAACACAAAGCCTGTGATGTGGTGAATGCTTTTTGGCAGGATGGCTGGCTTGCTTAGTATGATCTGGTATCGCCGCTCTGCTCAACTTCCTCCACCCTCATGGTCTCTTGAAGAACTGGATTCAACTTATAAGGTCAGCTACCTTCTCTTCACGTCTGTATGTTCCTTCAGCGTGTGAAGTCGTCCTCAAATCTGTGTTGACAGTACTTCTGTATTTGTTTCTCAAGCTTCTAACAAATCCGTCATCAAGTAAGGTTGGTTCCTTTGTAAGCCTTCTTGAACTGCTCCAATCAGCTTTCTCCACATAATTTGTCTTTGCTTTCAGCTCTTTAAGCAACCCTTTCAGCTTCCGTAGCCAGGCAACAGCACGTTTGAGCTTTGGCTAGGATGAGAAGTTGCTCATCAACTGGTCCACTGGATCCGTTGGGTCTTGCACCTGAATCAACGTGCACTTGAGCTTACTCCTTTGACCTCAGAGTCCGTCGATATCCAAACCATCCCCGGAATCTGGGATTATTTGGTCATCGATCTGTCTGTATGGAGGCAAGAAAATCTCTGGGTTCTGAAAGCAAGCATTCCCAACCTTCAAAAATCTTGAGACATGGTCAGCGGGAGCAGAGTGCTATTGACGTATCTCTACTGTGAAGTCTGTGAGTGCTCCAGGATTGCTTAGATTCTATTTGCTACGAAGGTCTTGAATCTTGTACGCTCGCTGTTCAAGTATTTAAGCACACAGTAGGGCCGAGATCGTTTATTGGCCTTTGGCATGTGCCACCGCGACCACTGACATACCACGGCATGTGCCGTTCAGGAACGGCACATGCCGTTCTGAAACGGTAACTGCATGGCATATGCCGTTCAGGAACGGCACATGCCGTTCTGAAACGGTAACTACCGTTCTGAAATGGTAACTGCATGGCATATGCCGTTCAGGAACGGCACATGCCGTTCAGGAACGGTAACTACCGTTCTGAAACGGTAACTACCGTTCTGAAACGGTAACTACCGTTCTGAAACGGTAACTGCATGGCATATGCCGTTCAGGAACGGCACATGCGTTCTCTGAAACGTAAACATACCGTTCTGAAATGTGAGCTAACTACCGTTTCTGAAATGGTAACTCCGTTCTGACCGGTAAACTACGCGTTCCCACAATTGGTATGTGACACCAGCTAACTCATTGTATATAATTTCAAGACAGGTATGCCGTAAATGTAAAGCTATATATATATATTTGATCTTTATTGACAGTAAATCAAAAACATCTACCCGTAAATAAAGGGATTTCATACGTTTCTCTCGTCCGTGCTGGTTATGGATATTTTCCGATCTGTTATTGTTGTTGTTTTGTAATGGATGACGATGCTTTGATAACCAGCCGGACTTGCTCTCGGTGACGGTGGTTAGCCTAGCCACTTAAACAGGTCTGTTTAAGCTTAGTCTTATATGCTGTGTTTCAATATTCATACTATCCGCAGTCACTGGATGCCACTCATGTTGAAATGGAATTACCATTTCGTACTGGTCCTGCCGTTTTTCCACCTGCCACTTGCCACACCTTTCCTGTGGTATTTGCCCGTTCATACACGCATGCCACTCATGATTCACAGCTACATAATCATTCTTATAACAACATATATACAATTTTTGTTTGGCATACATGATGGAAACATAAATTAACAATGTCAAGTAAAATAAGCAAGAAACAATTGAATAAAGAAGTGTGTAAACAGATCTGTGTTTATTTATGGAGGATGGTTGGGAGTAGAGGGGGCAATGGTGAATGTGGCGGGCAGGCTCGGTCTAGGCTCGGTCTTCTTTCGTGAGTCGGAATTTCTATGGTGATGAGAAACAACACATTACTATTTCTGAATTTACTTATTAGAAATTATTGAAGCAAAAAGTTTGATAAGGCTGACCTCAGCATTTAGGCCTTTCATCATCTCAGATGCATGGTGTCTCCTCAGAGTCCCACAATGGTTGAGGGTTAGAGCTTCGCTGCTGACCTCTCTGTTTTTCATCTCATTCTCTGCCGCCTTTTTGGGAGGGAGTAACATAATAGTCACATTACAAGCAGTTATTTTTTTTTTAGTGTGTTTGTGTGTGTGTGTGTGTGTGTGTGTGTGTGTGTGTGTGTGTGTGTGTGTGTGTGTGTGTGTGTGTGTGTGTGTGTGTGTGTGTGTGTGTGTGTGTATAAGTAGTGAAAGCTTTATAGTTTTACACGTTTACTCACTGAGCACACAAAAATGCCACAGTTATCGCAGTCTGTCTGCCTCCATTGTTTTGGGAACGTGACCTTCCATCCCTGGAGTCCTCCCTGGTTCCTGAAAACATTACTTTGAAAGAAGCCATAAGGAGTCATTTTTCTATGACAACCATTAAATATTGTACATAAATTCAAGATTGTAATTTTTTTAAAACACATTGTCTGAATTGAGTAATTATAATTAACCTCAAAAGAGCCATGTCCTCATCTTTTATAGTTGTATATATCCGTAGAGAGTCATAGACTCTGATTTCCTTGTTTGGGAAGTCAAGTACCTATGGCATAAAAAAGCACATGTAACCGTTATCTTCTTTTTATTGTCTAGAATATGGATACTAATGTATCCACAATGATAGCTGTGTCATCCAAGGTCTCCTTATAAGCTTAAATATTGTGCAGGAATGTTTAACTTGCACTAAAAGCTAAATGTATGTATGTATATATATATATACACATCATATCACACTAAACGTAATGTTTCATTCATTATTTGTGTTGCAACCTGTCAACCAAGTGAGAGCCATATTCCTGTGCAAGATGAATTTACATTTCACTTAAAATGGTCTGACATTATACAGTTATTATAATTGTCATTAGTAACAAATTATTAGTTTATATTCTTGTAAAATAAGACTTCATGTAAATTATGTTACATGAAGCATGTTTGTGTCTTGCATTGTTCCTTTCTGAATGTGTGTTTGGGTGGTAAAATGAACACTATTCCATATTCCAATAATACTCCAATGTGATTGGATGCGTAACTGAGGGAAACATGAATGAACTCTGACAAGTAGGTGCTGGTGTAATTCAGGGGAAAATGATATGAACTAGGCGGTGGTGTAATTCTGATTTGGTTGCTACAAAGTACCATAAACATAGATTGTACATGAAAATTTGTTAGCAGCACATCTTGTTTAGTCATTATCACATTATCCTCGTTAACCACATTTCTTTGACAATATTTTGCATGATGGTTGATGTGTTCTAATTTTTGCCTACCCAAAGGATGAAGTGGTTACCAGTCTCGGTGGTCCTGTGACCCACAATCCTTGGCAGAAAGATTCTGTCAGCAATCTAGGGTGGTGGAGACATGTGTGATTTCAGCATTAAATGGCAATGGTAAAACATTAAATTGTAAATACAATGTAACTTACAAAAAAGGTAAAACCCACCTCCAAGTTTCTTAGAGATTGGTCCTGGACATTACCATATTTTAACCAGTCACGGCTCCAGATAATGAAGTCAAAGTGCCCCAAACTCACAGACTGTGAAGTGGGGAAAAGGATTAAAATGCTAACTGTCTTTTAGCATTAGCAAACAGGTTATAGTACCGGTATATACTATTTTTTGAATATGATATATTCAATTTATTTCATCATACACATAGAACGACTTTATATTACCTTACTACAGTCCAGTGCAAGCTGTGCCACCCGGAAATTGACAGCCTGAGTAGTTTAGAAATGATAGTGATATACATTTTTGCAGGATATAACTGACTATACACATATATCTTTGAACAGATGTTTCAATATGAATAGTACTGTCATACATCATCTGTCAACCATGGCATCACCCGCGAGGTCTCCTCTATTACATCCTGAGGACATACACTCTTCAAGTCTCTTTTAGTAATTGGGAACTTTCCCCCAATTTTGTTCAGGATTTGGGACTCATCCTGAGAGCCAGTGAAAATACTTTTCAAAGATACCTATCGACGACAGGATATTAATTAGTCCACACAAGATATATTCATGACACAGTACACAATTCAGAAAGTGATTTATGGTATGCTCATTTAGGGGATGGATTTCATGGTAAAACATTTATGTAGGCCTACTGACCTTGTCCTCCTCTGAGATGCTGTAATTGTTGGTTTGAAATGTGCTGTCTATGTCCTTGTCTGTTGCAGTAGGTGTAGGTGTAGATGGCAATGTCACATTGTTAGATGTTTTTTTCCCTGAAAATAAAGATATCATAAGGCACATTTTTTCGATTAAGACAGATCTTGCAGACATGTCTACAGGCACTGTCACCTAAAGCCAGTGTTTTCCTAATTAAGGCCTACTGTATGCCCCCCTTCATTAAATAATGGAAGATAAATGTTGTATACGGTACATATTGTATGCTTGGTGTTTGAAGTACACATACTCCAAGGTATTACAAATGATTATGAAATAATACTGTGACTACTATGGTTGTGCAGATACTTTACAGTGTTACAATGTTTTGTTTCCTACGACCTTACATTACACATCCAAGTGTTAAGTACTGATTTATCTCGAAAAAACGTAAACCAACCTGAAGACATGCAGACAAGTGTGCCCAGCCGACCCACTGTAAGGGGGATGGACGACTGGTGTGTCATGTCTTCTAGGAATTTCCCATTTATGTTGCGGTTGTGCAGTTCCAAAAGAATCCTGGTGGTCTGTTTGAAATGCACTTCGTTCATTTGAGGAAGAGAGTATCGGATAGCTGCCAACTCCCGATTCAGCTGTTCTGCTACTGATGAGTTAATTTTGGACCGTAAATCAGGGCACAAGTTCAAACTCCGCAGACTCTCTTCTGGTCTCTTTTGGTTTTTTTGGTGGAACCGATCGTAGAGTGCAAATCTCTCTGTCGTTCTTGTAATGGGATGGGGCAATATCCATGGATTGCCATTCACTGATGGTGGTTGAAGGGGGTTGGGGGTGTTGTTAAGGTTTTCAACCCATGGCATTTGTATTTTGAGTTTTTTCTCAGCTGCAAGTGCCAGGTTTTCCTTGGTTGTTGGACACAATCGTCCTCCATTCGGCTGGAAGAACAATTGCTGGCTGCGATTGTTCATGTGTCTGGCAACTTGGCCAGACACATCGGAGATGAAGCATGTTGGAAAGGCTTTAAAACTCAACAAACCATCTACATGGTCCCTGGCAGACTCAGACCAAAGCAGAAAGTTGACATAGTAAACTACTCCATGACTGCAAGAAAAGTGCAATACACCACCTGTAAAAAAGTACAAAAACACAACTGTAGAACAAAAATCGATTAATAAAGACATTATGGGTTTAAACACATTCCAGTTTTCTATCTCACCTCCAGTGTTTTGCAACTTCAAAAATAGCTTTGGATACACCTCTTTGTAGTTCAGGAGCTCTTCCAATCGGTTCATGAGGTCAGTGATGGATCCCTCATCACTCACCCCTAATGCAACACAGGCCTCCTGCAGGCTTCTCTTTTGTGGCTGTTGGTGTTTTGAAAAGTATGTTTTTAGTGTTACATTCCATGAAAATTATTAATAACAAGAGTAACTACTACCAATGTAAAAAGTTGCAATACCTTCTTGGACTCAATCAGGGTCAGAATGGTGTCCTCGTCCACCATTTTATTCGACACCTTTGTATCCTTCTTTCTTTTTTTTCATGCCTTTCTTAACCTCAGTTTTCGGAAGACAGTCACCCCTCCTCACATCCTCCCCCATCCATGGAGCAAGTGTAGAATATGAAGTTTTGGATTGATAAGGATTTCTTTTTGATGTGCCTGGTGATATTTTTAAAATACAATCATAAGATTCATGATTATTACCAACATACTGTATCAATTACACATCTTAGTACTGTTAAGACTACTGTGTACTACACACTATATGTGCAAGCTAAAAATCTGTGAAAGTTGTACTGTTTTCCTGGTACACTGGGTTACACTGTAAATGAGGAAAAGTATTGAAATTCCCTCAAAGCACTACAGAAAAAGACTGAATCAGAAAATAATTACTTATAAGGTCCACTTGCACCTGATAAAAAAGTATAAGTTTCAGATGTATCGGAATAGTTTCTAAATTTCATACATTCATTACACAACAAGTATCTGGTCACAATTAAATTGTAAGTAATTCGCTGTTCTTGGGAATTTCCCCCATTTGTTCCTTTGGAGATAAAATTGAATGCAAACTTGAATACAACTGGGCTGGTGCATTTGCTCATGAAGGTTATGCGATAATGTCAAAATGTTCAACATTTACATGGATTAACTAACCCGATGTAAAGCCTTCAGCAATGAGTTCTTTCTCCAGTTTTGCCCATGTTGTGACAATATCGATGTTGAGGTCTTTGTCAGTTATTTCCCCTAGCTCAGGCCGTGTAAATGTACCAACTGCAAAAAGTAATCAGATTTGGAACAGCAGTGCAGAATCATATCAACAGTTCTGTTTGATAATTATATAGATTGCAAACATTAGTCAACTGATGTAGATTATTAACTCAATGTATTGTTCATGTATAAGTTGCAGATGTACCTGGGATGTCAAAGGCTATTTTCCAGTTTGCATCTGCAATAATCACAGGTGGAGAGTCACCACACTGATAGCAGCTGAACTTGAATTCGTAATTCGTCAGGGCGAGAAAGTGATGGAAACGGTTATCGTTGAAGAAAGTCAGGGTTGACAACATGCGCCCTGGAGCAGTTTTGTTCTGTAAAGTAATTTTAAAAGTGTGATTACAATATACTTACGGTGGTCACATTTGCACATACTTTTCTCTAGGCAATAATCACAAAAAATAATATAAGTAATGTGTAACTGAATTAGACACTTTAATAACACATTTGTACAGCATGCAATTTGACAGCTGCAAATAAAGACCTTAGACACTGGGAGAAGTAGAGCAGTATTTGCATTAAATAGTAAAAAAACGAACATTAAGTTGAATTAAGATATTTAAAATAAATAATAACACCTACCGCCAGTGCGGAAAGAAGAAGTTCACATAATGGCAGATTCAGGAACACACGGTCGTTGAAGTTGTGGAACCCAGACTTGTATTCCTGGAATCTTACATGGTTTTGGCAGACCGGGCACTGCTTGATGGCAACAGAGATACCTGTAGATGTATTATGATCAAATTAACAAAAAAAATGAAGAGGACACTGAATGACTTAATATTCAGTGTGTAACCAATGGGTGTTAGAGCCACAGAGTAGACACCTTTTTCCTAGCTACAGCACTTGCCTTTTTTAATATAGGTGTAACCATACACAGTGGCCTGGTTGGTTATTATCTCATGTTGCAAAAGATCTGGTGGAGTGGGCCCTGGACAATAGGGGCATGTTTTTTCCTCTGGGATGAAGCAGGTGGGGGCATCCTTCTCCCTACTTCTCAGATCCACTGAAAGGTCATGTGGTGGTGGAATTTTCTTGCTTGAAAACAAATACTCTGTCATTTCACAAACCTTTTTTTGGTTTTCAGCATAGGAAGACATTTCAGCCTCAGACATGTGGATTTCTGTTTCCAAGTCATCTACTCCATCTGTCAGATCTTCTGAGTTTGGTAAGAGAAGATGTGTTGACTCCTGGAAAATCCACCACATTGCCAGCTTACGGTGAATACAGCGATGGGATCGCCCAGTCCCTCCACATTGGCAGTTCCACCTTCCAGACCCTGAATCAAAGCTGACTCTTGTGCGACCAAATTTGCACCAGTTGTCTATTTTGTCAGTGTACACAGAAAAGAACACCCATCTCTTTGAGTAGCCCATATCCCCATAAATTATGGGGTAAACAGTATCTACTCCATGTTCAGCTGCAGTGCCATGTAACTCCTCACACATTTCACTCCACTCTTTTGAAATGAGACCTTTGTCATGCATTTCCTTTAAAGAATGAAGTGTTAGGCTTGCAGGTCGTGCATATGGGTCTGCATGTTTCGTCCTCTCAAGATGGATACACTCTTTGGCTGGGTTTCCTGATGCTCTTCCAATCTTCATAAGTTGCTGGCAGTTTTCAAGTTCGCAATCAATGACCGGTGCGGTTGTGGATTTTCTCACATGGATGGGAAACAGAGGGCCAGATTGGTATTTAGGGGTGACGTATATTCCATTTTGGTGGTCGATGCACATCATGGGCATGGTGTTCACATTGTGAACTTCTCTGAAGTGCTTTCTTAGGTTACTTGGTTGATTGAAAGTTGAATCACAGTGTCGACATGGAAAACTGCCTGCAGAAGGATTGTCAGTGCTCAGTTCAGTGCTGTCTTTTTCGTCTGTGAAATATAAAAAGGCGACATCAGCAAGTGTTAATTGCTCAGGGAAAAAGTCAAATATATAATATATAATAGAAAGATATACCAACTACAGTACATGTCACAAATCATAGAATGCAAATATTAAATAATATTTGTTTTTAATGACTATACATTATAAGACAAATTAATAACTGATGTGTTACAATGGGCTGTAGAAAACTCTTTAAGTCGGGAATATGCATTTTAAGTTAATGTCACAATCTACTGAAGGAGTACACTACATAGAAATATCATACTAACAAGGTTAACATGTAAATTAAAAAAATACATTCCAATCCAAACAACATTATTCTGTAATGCCATACCTTCCCTTTTTCCCACAGCAATACCTGGAAATACAGAAGGGGGAAATAATACAGTCACATGTAGGGCATCACAGAGAGTATACAAATAGCCTAATGTAATACTTTGCCTACTGACAATCCAATACCTGTCTTACCATGAATTTTTTGCAAGTGGTTCATAAAAATGTTATTTCTTGTAAAATGGTCGATATCCACAGAAAGGGCCATGGTCAGTATGGCGTTCTTTTTATTATCTTCTGTATCCTTGCAGAAGCATGCCACAACAAACTTTTCTGTGGAATGAAGAACAAATCAACTCACCAATACTTGGTTCCGTAGTTAAATGCTTTACTCTGATTGATGCTTTCAATATAGTTCATGTGTCTGTTGGTGATACTGTGGTGATGTCCCACGAAATAGATTGGCATTTTTAGGTGTATTCTTCAGTAATAGTGGTCGTC
>OLKM01006006.1:12500-15331 GCA_900291075.1 Melanogrammus aeglefinus | reverse complement strand
TTGACCTTATGTCACATCAATTCCTTCATACTATGTTGATCCTCATTTCTTTTGCTATTTTTTCTGGTGTCTTATTTTACTTCTGATATCATTTTGTGACATTTTACTTGTAGCAATCTGGAGAGAATCACACTAAAAACCCACCTATAATGGACTCAACTCCATTTACAGTATGCTGAACATTTTGACTTATGTCACACTCAATTCCTTCATACATGTGATCCTCATTTCTTTTGATTATTGTTTCCTGGTGTCTTCATCTACTTCTGATATCCTTTTGGTGACATTTTACTGTAGCAAATCTTGGAGAAAAAACACTTTAAAACCACCCATAATGACTCAACTCCATTTACAGTATGCTGAACTTTGACCTTATGTCACATCAATTCCTCATACATGTGATCCTCATATTGACTTTTGCATATTGTTTCTGGTGTCTTTACTCTACTTCTGATATCATTTTGGTGATAAATTTTTAATGTAGCAATCTGGAGAAAAATCACATTAAAACCCACCTATAATGACTCAACTCCATTTAACAGTATGCTGACATTTGACCTTATGTCACATCATTCCTTCATACATGTGAATCCTCCATTTCTTTTGCATATTGTTCCCTGGGTGTCTTCATATCTACTTCTGATATCCTTTTGGGTGACATTTTACTGTAGCAATCTGGAGAGAAAAAACACTTTAAAAACACTCATTAATGACTCAACTCCATTTACAATATGCTGACCTTTTGACCCTTAATGTCACATCTAATTCCTTCATACATGTGATCCTCATTTCTTTTGCATATTTTTCCTGGTGTCCTTTTTTTACTTCTGATATCATTTTGGTGACATTTTACTGTAGAATCGCGGAGAGAAATCACATTAAAACCACCTATAATGACTTCAACTCCATTTACAGTATGCTGATTCTTTTGACCTTATAATGCACATCAATTCCTTCATACATGTGATACTCATTTCTTTTGCATATTGTTCCTGTGTCTTACATCTACTTCTGATATCCTTTTGTTGACATTTTTAACTGCAGCAATCTGGAGAAAAACCGACTTTAAAACCACCCATAATAACTCAACTCTATTTACAATATGCTGAACTTTGGCCTTACGTCACTTCAATTCCTTCATACATGTGATCCTCCTTTCTATTGCATATTGTTCCTGGTGGCTTTACTCTTACTTCTGATATCCTTTTGGTGACCATTTTACTGTAGCAATGTGAGAGAAAATCACATTAAAACCTACCCATAATGACTCAACTCCCATTTACAGTATGCCTGAACTTTGACCTTTATGTCACATCAATTCCTTCGATTACATGTGATCCTCATTTTCTTTTGCATATTTTTCCTGGTGTCTTACTCTACTTTTCTGATATCATTTTGGGTGACATTTACTGTAGGAATCCGGAGAAAAATATCACAATTGGGCGGTTTAATTTTTTTTTTTTTTACATATGGGCTGTTTTAAAGTGGTTTTTTTTCAGATTGCTACAGTAAAATGTCACCAAAAATGATATCAGAAGTAGAGTAAGATACCAGGAACAAATATGCAAAAGAGAAATGAGGATCACATGTATGAAAGGAATGAATGTGACGTAAGTAATCTAAAAGTTCAAGCATATTGTACTGTTAAATGGACTTTGAGTCATTATGATGCGGTTTTTAAAGTGGTTTTTCTCCAGATTGCTACGAGTAAAAATGTCACCAAAATTCATATCAGAAGTAGAGTAAGACACCGGGAACAATATGCAAAAAGAAATGAGGATCACATGTATGAAGGAATTGATGTGACATAAGGTTCAAAGGTCAGCATATTTGGAAATGGAGTTGAGTCATTATGGTGGTGTTTTAAAGTGTTTTTTTCTCCACATTGCTTACAGTAAAATGTCACCAAAAAGGATATCAGAAGTAGCGTAAGACACCACGAACATATGAAAAAGAAATGAGGATCACATGTATGAAGGAATTGATGTGATGTAAGGTCAAAGTTCAGCATTACTGTAATGGAGTTGAAGTCATTATGGGTGGTTTTTAAAGTGTTTTTTCTCCAGATTGCTACAGTTAAAATGTCACCAAATGATATCAGAAGTAGAGTAAGGCACCAGGAACAATATGCAAAAGAAATGAGGATCACATGTGTGAAGGAATTGATGTGACATAAGGTCAAGGTCAGCATACGTGTAAATGGAGTTTGAGTCATTATAGGTTGGGTTTTAATGTGATTTTTCTCAGATTGCCTATAGTAAAATGTCACCAAAAATGAATCAGAAGTAGAGTAAGACACCAGGAACAATATGCAAAAGATGAGGATCACATGTATGAAGGAATTGATGTGACATAAGGTCAAAGTTCAGCATACTGTAAATGGAGTTGAGGTCATTATGGGTGGTTTTAATGTGATTTTTCTCCACATTGCTACAGTAAAATGTCACCAAAGGATATCAGAAAGTAGAGTCAAACACCAGGAACCCATATGGAAAAGAAATGAGGATCACATGTATGAAGGAATTGATGTGACGTAAGGTCAAAGTTCAGCATATTGTACTGTAAATGGACTTGAGTCATTATGGGCGGTTTTAAAGTGGTTTTTTTCCAGATTGCTACAGTAAAATGTCACCAAAATGATATCAGAAGTAGAGTATGTGTGAAGGAATTGATGTGACATAAGGTCAAAGGTCAGCATATTGTAAATGGAGTTGAGTCATTATGGGTGGTTTTAAAGTGTTTTTTCTCCAGATTGCTACAGTAAAATGTCACCAAAAGAATATCAGAAGTAGAGTCAAACACCAGGAACCATATGGAAAAGAAATGAGGAT
>OLKM01006006.1:0-7500 GCA_900291075.1 Melanogrammus aeglefinus | reverse complement strand
GAAGAATTGTAATAAAGTCCTTTAAGGTGATTTGGAAAAATATATTTTATTGACACCATGACATCTTGTCTACACTCATATGTTAAGGCACTTATGGGTTGTACAGATAATGAGAACATAGTGACTAGAACTTTTATTTGGCCTATATTTGGATATAACAATGAATAAAAAACAAGGGCCGTTGCCCTTAATAAATTGATGAGAGGACTAGGCATCCCAGCACTGTGATTTGTTGCACACAAAATTTTGTGATCTATTACTTAAGAATCCTCCTCAATACACTAAGATTCAGATGAGTAAGACGTGTTTATATTCACTATAGATCGATACACATTATCATGAGAGTAAATCATTTAGTGGTCGGCATACCTGCTGTACCCAAAAACCCAATAAGGCACTACCAAGATGCAAATAACCCATTGAGCCAGCTATCTCGATTAATTCAAAATGAGCGCAACTAAACTAGGACAGGTAGAAGGTGAGGTCATAGTGTGGGGGGGCGGTGTAGCCCAGAGCCTGGCAGAGGGCGAGCAGACGCTGACGGGCTCTCTCTTGGCGCAGGTGTCCCTCATCGCCACGTTACAGAAGGGCTCCTCGTACTCCCCTGCGATGAGTTCGTCAGCCGCGGCCAGCTCGTTGAGGCAGATGGCTCCTTCCTGGTGCAGGCTCCGCACGTAGGTGAGACTGGACGTGGTCCCCAGGGCCTGGAGGTGCTGGGACACCACGCACATGACCCCGGCAAAGTGGCCCCCCGCCCTCAGGTCGGAGGCGGAGGTGCAGGTCGCCATGACGAGGACTATCAGGTGGATGTAAGGAAAGTAGTAAAAGGGGTCATGGGCTTGGCATGGATGTGTGTGAGTACAGTAAATGTTTGCGGTATTAAGGGGTCCCCCAAGGTACTGTTTTGGGTCCACTATAGTTTACTATCTATGTTATCAACCTTGGCACTCATTGGCAGATATTGATTTAAGTCTATCGTTCTCAGCCCCTGAAGCCTGTAACATCTTGCAGACACATCTTCAACTAGAGGACCTGATACCTTCTTTACGTCATTGAAGACGTAAAGGGTGAGACGCAAATCAGATAGAATTCACTTCACCAGCCAGACCTATAACCAGCAGTATGTTTGGTGCCAGAATGTTACGTGTGGTTTCTGAGCCCTACTGCTACATGTTCGGTCTTTGTACTTTTTAATTTTGTTTGTTGTATCTTGTTGTGAAACTGAACAGCTACCATCTCGGACAGGACTCCCTACTTTAACAGGACCTGGTCAAATGATGGTTTAATAAAATAAAAGCCCAGGACCACAGGTTTGATGGTGGCTCCGTCAGATGTGAAGAGCATGGCTACACCTAAATGGAGGAAGACCAGCGAAGGGTTGGTCTTACAAATTTCAACTTAAACTTAAATCTCAAAGACCAAGTGACCCCAAAGATAAATAAATCATGATTACAACATGTATTAACCTGGTGGTATAATTTCTCTATATGCATTAAAATGGTAATTAAGATGAACACATTCATGATATGAATTGCGTACCAATCATGTCTGTCTGCGCATTGACGCCTCCAGATTTTTCAGAGGACATGTCGGACACTGCCTCCATGATGAGGCGGACTCAGTCCGGCAGTCTTGGTTACTAAGTGACGGAGCGAGACAGCAAACATAGGGTCAGTAAAGCCGCATACTCTCAAGGTGGTCTCCAAGGACTGACACAAAGACTGATGGTGGGAGAGAAGAGAGTCCGAGGCGGCCACTCTACACACCAACTGGCGGAGAGATTAGGAAGGCAAAAAAAAGGTAAATGCTACAAACTAATAGTAACCCATGCTTATGACTTTAGAGATCAGATCTATACGCACCTTGTAGATGAGATGGATGTCCTGTGGGGAGCGGTTAACCACGGCACACAATCTGAAGGACACAACATGGCACAACATGAGCTTACCCACACTGTGACAATCCCATCTTTCCTCTGATTACTGCTTGACTAAAGCACACCACCCTTCCCTTCACCCAGCCCCCTACCTGTGTACATCTCCCAGGTGCGCACCTCCAGGGTGGCCTGGGGCTTCAGGGGAGGGCAGAAGCCCTCCAGAAGGGCTGCCTCTCCAGGGAGCAACCCCGGCAGGAGCTTGACCAAGTCGGCCCACACCTCCTCCGTGATGTCCAGTGAGAGATCCACCAGCTTTGAGGAGGCCGCCCGGTCCACAAACCGGCCTTCACAGCGCCTCAACACAACCTTCATTATAGGAAGGGAAAGAAACGAGTTCTGTGTTATCGAATGTATGTTGTACAACAAAAATATTGAATCATCAGAGCGCAGGGCTGACATTGAACCCACCTTGTCAGCATGCCTCACAGCTTTGGATTCCAGTAAGGAGAAGACCTTATTTCTGATCGAGTCGAGGTTGCTTTTTAGGGTTTTTCGAAGGAGAAGCAGTTCTACGGCTCCCACAACGCCTTCCTCCAAGGGCGTGTCTGCTGAGGGGTTCAGAAGTGCCATGTTGGGTGGTGTGTTCAGGCTAGCTTTCTGCAGCAGAACCCTGGATGTCAGGACATCACCCCAAAACCTCCCCAGTGGTCCAGAACTTGCTTGTAAGCTGTGGTAAGTTGGTAAAATTGCGTGTCTATTCAACCCCTTTATAACTTGATGAGGACCAGGCTCCTGATTACATCGTAGCGCATGCAGATTACAGGTTTATCAATATACATGAGACCTTTTCAAAAGAAAGCCCCCCCTCATGATATGTAAATGACGTGGTTGGTGGCCAGAGGGGTCTGCTAGATGAAGAAGGGTCTGCCCGAAGCGGTCTCGTACATGGGCAGAGCTTGGGGGTGGCTTTGTTTCGGGACTGAAGCCCCGAATCTCACGTCAAAGGCCCCAGATCTTTTTTAAGCTTTTGAAGTTATGACAACCCTGACATGTTCCTCATGTTTCGACTGGTAGTGATTTTCACCTCTTGAAGTTGATTTATTTTCATTTTGAAAGAAACAACACATGGAAGCAATGGAAACTGCCATCTCTCGTTCGGTTGTTCAGAACGGTTGCCAGGACAACGTGACGTTTTCTAAACATTCAGTCTCTCAGCAGTCTTGTTAAAGTAGCCTCAGGGTTTGTAACAAACATTACCATGGACATTAGAAATTATTTTTCTAAACCAACATCCAGTGATTCTGTAGCAGCAGCAGCCCCTGCCAATGACCTGTCAAATGTTTCAGGTCAGTGAAATTATCTTGATGCGCGCTGGCCGGGAGCAGTAGTGCTGGTGCTAAAAAAATAGATTACCAGCGTTGTTTAAAATGTCAGTGTGAGGATATCCCGCGAGACCAACCCGGTATCACGAGATCTTGTGCTCATGCGCACGAAACGCGTTAATCTATTGAATCGTGTCCCAGAGTACGATTGTTCGACTTTTTTCGTGAAATGCATCAAGAAATGTTAACCAATGCATTCTGAATGCACATCTTTCACACTATATTCTTAGTCATAACTATCAAACCAAACATCCTTCACATTCGCCGAGCGACAATTATGAAAGTAAAATGCACATTTCTCGCTAAAAATGTTTACATAAACACTTTTAATGGCGTAACCCGCCATTAAAAGCCTAAAAAACGTCTATCGGTGTCTAAGTCACGGATAGACGCTGTGAGCATCTTTCCTATTGGATAGTTTTTAGGATATTTTTCTGTGAAAATGGCGGACATACTTTTTTATTCTGGGTGGAAAATATGATATTTTAGCATAGTTACGCCATTAAAAGTGTTTATGTAAAGATTTTTAGCGAGAAATGTGCATTTTACTTTCATAATCGTCGCTCGGCGAATGTGAAGGATGTTTGGTTTGATAGTTATGACAAAGAATATAGTTGTGAAGGATGTGCATTCAGAATGCATTGGTTAACATTTCGTGATGCATTTCACGAAAAAAGTCGAACAATCGTACTCTGGGACACGATTCAATAGATTAACGCGTTTCGTGCGCATGAGCACGAGATCTCGTGATACCGGGTTGGCGAGACACTAGTGTGTTCCTAAGAGGCCACTGTAGCTGGAGACGGTGACGTAACGAAATGTTAAATAAAGTTAGTTGAATACTTACCAGCTACGATGTCAGTCGCATATCATTGCATGGTACCAGGAGTAAAAGTATTAAATAGTTCATGTCTGTGTGAGAAAGACGGAATGGATGTCATAAAACCACCAGAACCATTGAAGCTCACGGGAAATGTTGATTATGCTTGGAAACAGTTTAAACAGGCGTTTCAACTTTATTTGACTGCAACTGGCGCCAACGACAAGAGCGGTGAGCGGAAAGTAGCATTGTTACTTACGATAGCAGGGACACAAGCGATTGAAATTTTCAATACGTTTGAGTTTGCAGATGGAGATGAAAAGAAGCTAAGCAATGTTCTGGAACAGTTTGATGCATACTGTAGTCCGAAGAAGAATGAAGTATACGAGAGACATGATTTTTTGTTGCGGTGTACAGCAGCAAGATGAATCGTTTGACTCGTATTTGACTGAGCTAAGGCTGAAAGTGAAATCCTGTAACGATGGCGACATGCAGTCCTCCATGCTACGCGATCAGATAGTCTTTGGAATACACAATAAAAAGGTGCGGGAACGCCTGCTCAGGGAGGACAGTCCTGACATTAGAAGATGCAAATCAGAATGTGCAGCGCGCTAGCGAACGGACTGAGAAGCCAGATTAAAGGTTTTTGAGGGCCAATATGTTATGCTGAGAAGCACCAGTGGGTGTAGACAGGCTTGGTCGGAGCTCGCGGCACCCTCGCGCAGAGGAGGGGAACGTTCTAGTAATGCACGTGAAGCAGGATCAGACTACGTCCATGAACTGTAGGCGCTGCGGTGGGAAACATCGCTTCAGGCAATGGCCTGCATATGGGAAAGTTGCTCGAAGTGCAGGGGGAAAAAATCATTTTGCAAAAGTCGTGTCTTAGTTATATGCTTCGTAGTGAAAAGAACACTAATATGATATTAGTATGATGGAAGAGAGCGGAAGGCTATATTGAGGGATGACATATATTCTATAACTTACACACTGTCACTGTGGAAAATGAGGCCACTTCAACGTTGAAAGTTAGTGTGAACACAATAAATGCAGACAAGTGGATTGTGCCACTTACAGTGAATGGCACAGAGATTCACATGAAACTTGACACAGGAGCTATGGCAAATCTTATCACATTGAAAGACTTCAAAGCTCTCCATCACAAGCCGGTCATAAAAAACACAAAAGTGGGATTGAGAGCTTACAATGGACAAATGATTGAAACACAGGGTGTCTGCAGGTTACAAGTCCAGAATAAGCACATCAAGAGAAATCTACCGTTTGTGATAGTGCCAAAAGGGAAGGACTCCCTACTGGGAAATCAAGCTTGTGAGGAAATGGGACTTGTTAACCGTGTTCTAAACATTGCCAAGACAGAGAGGAAAAGAGTACAGTGTCACCACAGCTGAAAAATACAAAGAGTCAACCACGCATTACAAGCAGAATAGCTGGGAAGCGCCAGCTATCCAAACATTTTTTCGATGGCATAGCGGGTGCTCTGCCGTTCACCATACACGCATTTAAACTAAAGCCTTATGCTAGACTGTGCGTGCATGCGCTCCACGTCAAATCCGGTTCCACTGAGACAACGATCTTCGCCAAAGAACACTGCGACAGAATGGTGTCATTAAAATGTCATTTCAACCACACCAGGGAGCCACGCGAGTGGGTGAAACTCACGTATGGTCTGCGTAAGAAAGACCTAACTTGGTTGCTCTCAGAATAGTGCATGGACCCAAGAAGACGCTCAATGAAACACATCCTCACAGAGAACAATATCACATTCCCAAGAGGGAGAGACATCCTGGAGTGAGATGTGGGGCCACAGTGGTTTCACAAGCTTTGACGCTGTCACATCGGATAATTTGGCAGTTTGCAAATGAGACAGTGGCAAGCACCAGACCTATGCACCTCTGCGAAACATGCCCTTTTGGGCCGCTACAGTAATTGAGAGACTCCCTCTTTTGGCATTTCCTGCAGGCACGAGAAATATTGTTCACTGCATGCAATGGGAGAATGTTGTGTGTTGAAGACTGGAGGGGGGTCAGGGTTTACATATGCATGATGTCATAATAATGGCGGACCCCAGACAGCTCAACAGCACCGGAGTGCACTGTGCGCTTGCAGAGGGTCCGCGTACAGCCTCCAGAATGACACAAGGAGAGAATGTCAGTTCAGACACAAGCAGACAAGGTCACGTTTCTTGGGGATCGAACTGGACATACCGCGGGCAATGACGTAGCCAAGCGGGACCATGAACCAAAATCAAAGGCATGACGGCTAGCTGTGACATGCCCCAGCCAACGCGACAAAGAAGGCGGTACAAAGAGAGCATGTAGGGATGGTGAACTACACTGGGAAGGATTTGTGCCCTAATCTGGCCGCAAAAGGACTGTTCCTCTCCGCCAGCTCCTGCGAGTCAAACACAGCGTGTGGTCCTGGCCACGCCAAACACATGACAAAGAGTGGAAAGAAACAAGGACATGTTGATCACAAGCCAGTGTTCGGTGTTTTTTGATCCCGAGTAAGAAGACGCAACATCTCCACGGACGCCTCAAAAAGATGCGGAGCTGCGGGGCCGGTCTTACTGCCAGGATCATGATGAAGATCTGGAAAACCGCAGTCGGCTTATGCTGCAAGAATCTATGACCAGAAACTGAACAAAGCGATATGCGCAGGATAGAACAAGACGAGTGTCTTGGGAATCGTCGTCTTGTGGGCCTGTGACAAGTTCACCACTCTTATGTCCTTGGCTTGGCCACACATTGACACTTCGACACGTGGATACCCGATCCACAAGCACTCATAAACTATCAGCAAAAAGCACGTTGAATTGAGGATGTACACCACGCATCCAGCGTATGATTTGATGCGGTCTACCAGAAGGTATACCTAATGACTTCAATACAAGTCCGGGGAAATACCTGGTGTAGTGGCTGCATGCTCTGTCAATGGGGCCAATCCCAGCACAAGACTGAACACAGCCGGCACAGAGAGGAGTATGAAGCCATATCCAGGCCATGTGGATTGCCTGGGTCAGGAGGCCTTACCTGCTGTGCTCATACCCTGAAAGAATAAAATAGTAATGGAGACTGCATTGACTCCAGCTTCCAGAAAGTGATATGGTTACATGCGAAATGATTGGCCCAAAGCTAAGCGTGCCAGCAGTGACTACTCGTTCCAGGATTGTATTGGGGTAGCTAGAGTTGACCTGCTGCTGAAAGTGTAATCAAATCATAGTATCCCAAACAAAGCTTGCGGCAGAAGGTCCTCGACCAGTACTATGGCATAAAGGGGCCACTGGGCATAGACGAAACACAAGGATGGACTAGCCAAACCACTGTTTTACTCGGACAAGGCATGCAATTCGTGACATAGCAGATGATGATCCAATCACTGTGCCACACTTTCTTTACATTACCATA
>OLKM01006005.1:0-15334 GCA_900291075.1 Melanogrammus aeglefinus | reverse complement strand
TCAGTAAAGCAAACTCAAACGTCCAGCAACTGTAATAACTCTTAGCTAAAACCAAACAAATGCAGGAAAACTTTCCAAGATAAATATCAATGAATTTTTCAACTCTGTGCACATAAAGCAGCAACTTAACAACTAAATATAATTAATATAATAATTAATAATATAATAACTAATATAGACTTAACGTTAATAACTTAACAAACGCTGAGAAGGCCATGTGCAATCTCCTCACTTCTCCCTCCAGCTTAAATCTGAGGCTGGGTTATTCTCACTTATTTTGACTGATGGCCTAGTTGTGAGGCAAATTGTCTAAGAGGGAGATGAACTCGATGCGGCATGCATGTTTTCATTGACTGAAGGTCCTGGAATTTTCTCTCCTTGATTGGCAGAGCACATGGAAATACTCTTATCTCATGCCAATCGGCTCTTTTGGCCACCTGTATCCTCTGTTGGCAAGTGCTTCCCTAGCAGTGGTTCTCCTGAAAAGTTGATAGCTTGAAATGGACCCCTTTTGGGGCCCCCCGCCCAAACCGCCCTTGCTTTAAAAACCCCCTGAAAGAAAAAAGGCTCTCCGCCCCAAATTTTTTTCCATTGCACAGTCGGATCTCCAGCTATTCTGGCCTGGTCTGATGCTCAAGAAAGTAAGAAATCAATTCATAACTCAGGAATGTCATCATGTTGAGCACCTCACATGGTAGGGTGAATGTCTGTAATTCATGCAGTCTGGAGTTGATTACATAGTCTCTGTAGGTGAAGATATCACAACAGTTTTGCGTCATGGTTACTATGCATGCTGTCACACTCCAATTTGTGTGTGCCCTGCAACAAGGTACTTTGTTGTTATTAGTACCCCGTGTTCTGGCAAGCTCAGAGTATGCATTTGCCAACAGTTGCATTTCTGGTTCTGATAACCACAGCCATCACTCCACGCTAATTATCTCCTTGATTTCTGGGATGGTATTTGAATCAACAACCTTCAAAATGGCGATATTGTAGATGTGCGAAAACCTCGCTTTTCAGGCACCCTCTGATTCGTCCCAAGTATAGCAAGTAGCCTTCCTTTTGATTCCGAGTTGAAGAGGGTAAGTTTATGGATCTGCAGTTTCGTTTTTGTAATACATGCTGCTTGCTTGGTTCTTGGAGACAGCAGCACGGCTTGCAAGTCCATTGGTCAAACCGGACTTCTCATTGTTGCAGAAATGCCTTGTCGCGGGATTTATCTTGCCTCGCTTACATCTTCTTGCAACATGTGCATCATACTCAACCTTAGTGATATTCCCATGCCTTGAATGAAAGCACAAAGCATCACACTGATCTTTTCGCAGGATGATCGGAATAGTTTTCTCATGAACACATCCTGTGAAATGTCGAATCCCAACTGCCGCTCACTTCAACAGTTTGCAGCCGCGCTGTTCATATTCCCTAATGTAGTATGGGAGATGCGGATTGTGCCTGGGTGGAAGTGAACCTCTTGTTTTTTGTAGGTTTGCTGTGGCTTCTGCAGTAGTGTGAAATCAACAGTGGGCAGGTCGCTTCAACCAGTCCTTAAGGAAATCTGTCAAAGTTTCCAGCTTTGCATGCTTACCACTCTTAGGTCCGTATTTAGATGAGGGGCTGCTGCTTGGATCGTCCGTGTCGATGGTGTCCCTTCGTTCAGCCAGTGTGTTAAATGGTTCTTTCAGGGACCACCAATTGTAGAGAAAAAAGAGTGACTTGCCACAACCCTTACAACTGCTTCCCATCCTGAAGTTTCAAGTTGGTAGGAAAAATGAATATACTGCGTCGGGATCCCTCAGCAACTTTCCTTGCTTTATGTCTAACCTTTGTGACCAAAGCAGTGATGTATAACTGACGATTCTTTCCAGGTGTTCATTGACCAAAAACTTTCTGAAAGTATCCAACTGCCGGCTGCTCTTTGTAAATGATTGGCAGCCTCGAGTTGGGATTTTTTTGACAGAACTTCGAGTTACACGGAAGGACCCATACCTTTGCAGCTTCGTTCTTTGCCAACCTTTGAGGTTGTATGGCATTCTTTGAACGTTTCTCCTTGGATTCATTTTGCTTGCCCCCCCCGCCCCCGCCCATGTTCCTTGGACTGAGGCGTTATTTCATTTCGCTTTAGCAGTAATTGTTTAGGCTGTTTTCATTTTCAGGGGCAGAGGACTCATTACAGATGGTTTAAATAGTCTGGATCGCAATATCAATCATCAGCAGATGAGTCTTCTTCAAGGATGTGGACGTGTCTGCTCGATCATCTTCAGCATCAATCAAATGGGAGTTGAAAAGGGAAAAGGAGTCCTGAAAAGGGAGTCTTGGCCTGGTGCATGTTTCCTCCATCTCAATGACGGTCTCCATTTTCATATTCATGTGGATGGGGCCTGATCAGGTGTCAGAAGAATCAAGTTCATCCTCCTAACCAAAAGAGGAGATGGTGTGTGGTTTTTGTAATATTTTGGTAACACTTTAACAATAAAGGGTGCATTAATTAATGGTTATTTTATGCTTCAATAAGCCATTAATTCAATGTTTTAATTAATGCTTTATAAAGCATCAACTTTAGCATTAAAATAAACTCGTTTTGTATTGTTTTTTTTAAAACTTAGGCCTACTGTTTACTAAAATGCTGACTCAAATGCTAACTAAAAGACTTAATAACAATGCACATTCATAGCCTAGCTTTATTATAGTAAACCTTATCACTTACCAGTATGGAACGAGGTCCTGCATCATGGCAATACACTTCAGCTAGCTTGTAGACTTTCTTTTCTTTTTTGGAAGGTGGCCGCCATCTTTGAAAACGCTCATAAATTGCCTAAGTCACTCTTGTCTAGTGACTTAGGCAAAAAATAAATTGGGCCTAATTCTACAGCTCTTGACATAGGCCATTACACTAGAACGGGTAGGAATCAACATGATCTGTTTCAACTTGAGGATGTTGGGGTATTGTTACCAGAGGTGGCCTAGCATCACAAAGAGCTGATCTTAGGCAAGAAAATCATTTTTGGCAAAAAGGTGGACTGTAAGGCCACCTTTAAACACGCGGAGGCCGTCAAAAATGACTGCACTGGAATCTTTTTGCTTATTTCGGACTATTAGAAAAGGTCAGAAATGGTCGCTGTGAGTAAATTGCTTTTGCCCATTTTTTCAGAATACCTGAAGCTTTTAAATATCTGGCAGTTGTGGAAACAATTTACTGCAATGTTATAAGAGTGAATAGCATTTTCCAAATTAAGAAAAACCAAAAACGGATTTAGATTTTAGAGGTTTAGTAGAAGAAAACACAGCAATTGTACATGAATAACAGATTTGTGCAAGTTCAATTTGAAGTTTTGAAGATTATATACTATTTAAATAACATTTATTCATGTCCTCTAAGATTTTACAAAAACAGGCCATATTATGGGAATATGTACAGGCGTTTTTTGGCTAAATTCTCCACTATTTCAAGTTTAGAGGCCTTGATGGTACTGCCGGATGAACAGTTCCTGTCTGGCTGCAGACACAGGGTCCACTACAGTTCCACACCCTGCAGGCAATGTCCTTGGTCAGAGTTTGGAGCGCCGTCGAGCCAAGCTGCTGTCTGAGCTTTTGTCTGTTCGCTGGTTTGTAGGAACAGGCAAGATGTTTATTAACTCGTCTTCTTGAGGGCCATTTCTCCGGTCAACTCCAAGGGAGGTGTGCAGAAAGCTCCTCGCTGGAAGCCGTTGACGGGTCATTGGTGCCCCTCCTGCTGGCAGGCTGGCAACACTCCTTGTGAATGATGGAAGGAGTTGGTCACAGCAATGTCTACTGCTGGAAACAGTCCGTGGGGCCATCCCTTGTTTTCCGGTTTTTGCAGTTTAGTTGAATCAAATTTCCATCGAGGTCTGACTCGATGGAAGGTGGTCATAATCCTCTGTTGCCTTTTTCTTATCATTTTTCTTCACTTTCTAGCTCGGGTCACTCATGTGCAGGTAGCTAGCGGCTTCGTCCCTAACAGCATCACAGAGCACCTCCAGCATCCCCCATTGCTTCCTCACTCTAGTCCCTGAGGCTTGTGGGACTCTCCTCCCCAACACTGTAAAATATAACAAGGCATCATACAAGTTGTAGGACATAGTACATACGAAACAAGACTTGGTACGTTTAGCACTATTCTAAATAAGGAGTCATCAAACTAACAAAGAATACGCACATTTATGTTTTACGCATACTTTTTACACATAAGCATCACACCTGGAGCTGATCGATCTTCTGGGTTGAAGCTAGGGGTACATAACCCAGTAGCCTGAAAAAACTACATTATATTCCTTAAGATGTTATATATCTTATAGCATACTGTTTTTCCATGCCATTAGTAACGGTTTGATCTACATGATAGATCGACAGTACACAAAAAGTATACCCCAAAACACCACATTGCCTTTCTTCGCAAGAACGCTGTGCTCCTTTTCGCGTTTTCAAATCCAACAGTAAGAATGATTGATGAGTGGTCTTATCACTCCGGAGGATCGTTCTTGCTGACATAGAATGCTGACTATAATGCTTGGAAGATGCTGTTTCACCGCTGTTTATTTCAAGAACATTTCGGTTTATTCACTGTTTATCTGCGTTCTATTTTAATCCGCTCTATTTAATCCGCTGCCGTTGTCTCTTTGTCTCAGCTTTTCGCGGGCTTCAGGCGGAAGGCGGAAATGAAAAATTACGTAATAACACCAGATTGGGCGTGGAAAGAGGCAACCTCTCAGCTTTCAGAAACCGTTGAAATCTTTTTCGCATAGCGCAAACCCTGTAGTTACTACGGTATCCAAAAGTATGCAGTGCGCAAATGTGGTCGCCGGCGACACACGTTTCGGTTTTAAAGGGAGAAGGGTGGGACGATATTGTTAAGTCATACCACGTTACAGGTTTGTTTCGATACCATCCAGGAGAACGCAGGGAATGGCATACGCAATTCGTCACAAAGAGCAGTTGTTTCACTTTTGGTTTCATTTTCATTCAATTGATGGCCACGTAGTGATGGGAATTCCGGCTCTTTTTAGAGAACCGGCTCTTTCGAATCGGCTCACTAAAAAGAGCCGGTGTCACGTTAAAATTGTACCGGGGGCGAAAATTGTACGGGGTGTTGCGTGTCCGATTTCTGCCTAGCAGGTGCGAGATCTGCTGCTTGTGGTTCTGCGCATGCGCAGTACCGAGTTCCAATTTGCATTTCCACGCCCATAAAATTTTTGCTGCTCTTCAGTCTTGCGCTGTTTGTTAGACGGTGATCCGAGCGATAAAATAACAAGACTGATTTTCATTCCTTTTGGCGTACTACTGCTTGATAATCACTCCCATGGTTACACCAAAAAAATACTAGCTGTTAACCTTTCCCTGTTCCTTGGCTCTCAGACCGTAGCTCGGGAGCACAGGGAAGAAGTTTCCTGAGGCAGGGCCGATGCGATGTCCTATCGGGGGTAACACCCTTCACTAACCGGCCAGTGGGTCCGTTTTGTAGGCGCGAAGACAACGGCACGGATTTTTGACGTATTGATACTTTAATTTTAACAGTACACGTATACGACAAAAACAAACCGGACTCGTTTAGTTCCTCCTAGACTTGACACTCGCGCAATTCGCTTCGCTCACTCGGACCGTTCGACTCATTCGTGGACGCCAAGCGTCGCCCACACACACACAAAGGCATTCCCGCGCACACACCTACGCCACTCACGTCGTAACTTAGCACACTATATCTGATGTTAATTCATTACATGTTCACCCATATCTAAATTCTACCTACTGGTGTGAAGAAAATACATTTTATAGTCCACAAAATCAATTCACAATTTTTGTTTTCCTCCTCTCTAAAAGATTTTATTATAACAACTTTGCCGCTTTTGTAGCGATGGAAGAAAAAGCTGGGAAGAGGTTTATAACACCTTTCTGAGAATTTCTGGAATATACCCTTCTGGGTATAATAAGTCACAAAGACTGAACCCCAGAAGGTACAGTCCAAAAAATTCACAGTCAAGGTGAGTATCTGTAAATGCATTCAATGTAGCTGTTTGCGATACATAGATCCTTCTGTATGATTTTTAGGTTTGATAAGAGTAGACGTGAATCGATAGACAAACTATCGGTTTAATGCTCGGTTTTGCAATTTCTCACAAAGCAGCAGAAATCGACAGAACACCGGGCCATACATCATCGTTCTTGTTTACCATCTGACAACCTCCCGAAACAGACGACGCAATGCAAGAAAAACATGTTTCCAACAACGAAAATAACCACTAGATAGCGATACAATTGTTTTTACTTTTAGTTTGTATTGTATTTAATTGTGTTATCGACAAATAAAAAACATTGTGGCCGCGAAACGGGCGATCGCGCTCAAATGACCAAATGTCATCTGACCGCGATGGCCGTTTCGCGGGCTAATTTTTTTTATTTGGTTTCCGATTAGAACAATAAATACCCAATACTAATATAAAGTAAAAACAATTTGTTAATCGCTATCTATATAATACAGATAGCGATCCGCTATCTGTATTATGTTATTTCGTCGTTGGAAACATGTTTTCTGCATCGCGTCGTCTGTTGCCGGGGAGAGTTGTCAGGATGTAAATGAACGTGACGGGTAGGCCGTTACAATTTTCCGCCCCGGTACAATTTTGACGTGACACGGCAACAGACGACGCGATGCCAGAAACATGTTTCAAAACGACGAAATAACATAATACAGATACGGATCGCTATCTGTATTATGATATAGATAGCGATAACAATTGTTTTTACTTTATATTTGTTTTTGTATTTAATTGGTTTATCGAAAACAAGTGTTATCTAGCGATCCGTTATCTGTATTATTGTGTTTCAAGAACCTTTCCTACGGTCCATTTGACCGCGTCATTTACAGCGTCATTTGATGCCGATCGCTCGTGGTTTTCGGCGGGCAATTTTTTTTAAGTTGTTTCGAATTAAACAATTAAATACAATACAAATAATTAAGTAAACAATTGTTACTCGCATTCTATACACAATACAGATAGCGATCGCTATCTGTACTATGTTATTCGTCGTTTGGAAACATGTTTCTGCATCGCGTCGTCTGTTGTGGCAGGTTTGTCAGATGTAAACAAACGATGACGTAGCCGGTACAATTTTCGCCCCCAGTACAATTTTAACGTGACACCCCCTCTAATCCTTACATGGCTCTAAAAAACACGCGGCAAAGGAGCTGCCGTCAATTGTGTGTTTTTGTCGTAAACGTAGGGTCCGATGGTTAAAAAATAGACAGATATTCCAATGTATCCCTTAAAAGGCAGCTTTGGATGTTTTTTATTTTCTGCAGTTTAGGACTTCTTCTATAACCTATTTTGGAAGCAAAACACCAGTTCATTGATTTAACGAGGCAAGGTTATTTGAAACAATTTATTAAAATGAATATTGTGTGAGAGGTCATTCTTCTCCCTGAGTTTACTTACTTATTTAATGTCTAGGTGTTGTCCACAGCACCCCCGACCCGCAATATGGATTTGGAGAATTGTTGCCACGTCCCAGTGGTGGTGGTATCATATATGAAGAAAGCATTCAATTTTACTGTTCCAATGATGCAATAAGGAGGCGAAGCGCTAAAGGAAGTGATGCAATAGGTGACTGAGTCAGAAAACTAGTGACAGGTAAGCTGTACCCTTGGGTCGCCTAATATATCACAGGGGTCTCTCTAAGGGCGCATACTGCCATCACCTGTGGCTTCAGCCCTACAGTAAATGACTCAGCAAGTGCTCCATCTCGTCTGCACCTCACCAGCGGCTCGTTAAATTTTTTTTTGGCTGCCCACAAAAAAGTATTGTAAGGTCTGACGATCCTACTTCCCTAAGCCATTCTACAGTCCTTACTGAGAATCAGGCCTCTCCTTTAACATGACAACAAGTTATGAAGAGAAATAGTAAGCATAGTAATTATTTTTATTATCTCATATGAACAAGCGTCGAGGCAGACCCTTTCAATCACGACTTCAACAGTGCATCAGGCTGCTGTGTATAGCTCTAGACTGCTAGTGCTGTGGTGCAGCATGTGTGACAACAGCAAGTTGAGACACGACACACTACGCACACGCACACGCAATACATTCTTCGGACCTACACACAGCATATTCACATTTCGGCACATAGACACGTACACACATCACACGCTAACATTGTTTAGCCTAAGTCTGACAATGAGCTCTTGAATTTACTTCTGTGGCGATATCGTCACTAAAATTTCCTATTTGCGGCTAACTGGTTTACTATCTCTAAGTGTTCCGTTAGAACATAGCAAGTAATTCTCGAGTATGCATGCATACGGCGACCCAGAGATGTGTTACACGGTGCTGAGCCGACATCTTGTATTTACTTTTTAATAGGCCGAATGAGAGGGACGTGACTTCTCGCACATATGCACCGTCTGTACATATAGCTAGGCAGTTAGCTTCTTGCAGCCTGCCGTCTTCTGGATGGAGTACCATTTGAGACTTAAAGGTGTGTAGCACGCTGCCTGTGGCAAGTTCCTTCCAGTCTGCGGGATCAGAAGAGTCAATCGTGAAGTTTTGCCTTCATAACTGTTAGCGAACAAACAACAAGTAATGTGCAACACTTGTCTCGTCAAGTTTGTCATTACTGTAAAGAAAACCTGCAGTTTCTTACTCTCTCGATTAAATTGCATTCATGGCATAGCGATCTGGATAGATGCACTTGACACTGTATCATTGCAAGAGCGGGATTTGCTTGAGCGCACTTGCACATCTTTTCCACCATCTTGCTGAGGTTCATTTTTGTTGCAGCTGGTAAGAGGATCAGATGCTTTTGGCAACATCGTGTGCACGGTTCCTGTCGCTTGCCAACAAGGTGTGACCACTTCGTAGGACACTTCTGACATGTCTAATGGTGGGCAAGGTAGCGCCCATGCATTGCGCGTCTTCATGCCATAGAGGGCAGCTTCTTTTTGCTTCCGATAAAAGTATGTGACAATTTGTATGTTATTTAGCATCCTTCGTGATTGAGCTGGTTAATGACACAGGCATTGACACCTACGGACCTAATTAGTCACTACGGCCACTGTGTAACATCTATGGCATAGTGACACATATCTCGTTGGGCGCAGTCGAGGCTTATCTCATTGACTGAGCTGCAATGTTAGATCCATATTTCAGAAATTCATTGGTCATAAAACTGCTCGGAAAGCAAATCTTTGTGTTCCTTTTATTCTACAGGCCTGTAAGACTGACACAGCTGATTCACTCGCTGAGCATGTTAGAACGATAGTCATGGTATGTAGCACTTCTGGCAATTCGTTCGATTTTTGATATCTAGAGGACACTCTGCATTTGGCTACGTCACGGCTACTAATGTCATGTATATTATATGTTTTTACTTACAAGATAGCGCAGTTAGCAAGCTAACGTTTCGAAATATAACGACGGTTAGCGGATAGCTTCACATTGTTTCTTATCAGCGTGAGTATGCCGAGAGATGACGTGACATTGAAGCAGGCTCGTATTGAAAAGACGAGGCCAACAAATTTAGTCTCTTTCTCGACTGTTTAAATGCGTGTTTGTAAGTATTAAATGTCGATTTATATATTAAAGTATATTTCGGTAACACTTTACAATAAGGTACGCAAACAACGCTGGTAGTTAACTGAGGACACGCTAATGAGTAACCGAATGATGAACGAACCAGGGGGCCCTGACAGGGCCCAACAGGGCCCTAAGTGAGTTACTCCACTAACTACTGAGGAGTTACTGGTAACAGGACTAGGGGATACTGTATTCGTTACTGAGGTAACGAAATGATGAACAATCAGGGCCCTAACAGGGCCCTAAAGTGAGTTACTCGAGTAACTCGCTGAGGAGTTTACTGGTAAACAGACTAGGGGATACTGTAATTAATTCATCATTCTGTGAATTAGCAAAACTGACGCAATTGATTATGAAAGCAACTGAATTTTCCTGGGATTTCACAATTAGTAATTAAATTAACAGGACACAGACGGGGAATGATTGTCATATTTTAATAAAGATATTCACAATAGATATCACACACAGTACATACATTAATATTCACATTAAAGTTTATTCATGTGGCATTAGTATAAGCTGAAGGCTTAAAAGCAATTGTCCACACCGCTGCAGGGCACGCTTTAAACCTGCGCGCCCTTGGTTTCAAGCGCTGTCGAGGGAATGGCTTGGGTCCCACACTGGATCGACTGGTTGGAGCTGGATCTGAACTGATGAGAGTTTTTTACTCATTCGCGAACCATTCGTTCACCAGTAGTTAAGCTTTTTGAACCATTCGTTTACCAGTAGTGAAGCTTTTTGTGTACCTTCATGTAAAGTAATGCATTCATACTGAGTTGTTACTTCTTTTCGCGAACCATTCGTTCTCCAGTAGTTTAAGCTTTTTCAAACCATTTCGTTACCGTAGCGGAGCTTTTTTGAATCATTCGTTTACCAGTAGTGAAGCTATTTGGTGTACCTTCATTGTAAGTAGGTGCATCATACTGAGTTGTTACTTTCGCGAACCATTCGTTCACCAGTAGTTAAGCTTTTTTCACCATTCGTTTACCAGTAGCGAAGCTTTTTTAATCATTTCGTTTTCCAGTAGTGAAGCTTTTTTGTGTACCTTCATGTAAAGTAATGCATCATACTGAGTTGTTACTCTTTCGCGAACCATTCGTTCACCATTAGTTAAGCTTCTTCAACACATTCGTTTACCAGAGTAGAGTGAAGCTTTTTGAATCATTCGTTTACCATAGTGAAGCACTGTTAGGGTTAGTTATAGTTAATAAAACGCCAAACCACTGTTGATGACAATGAGGATCTACAGACACTTAAGTTAAACATTATATAACCATAATTAAATAACGAATACGGGTATTAACAGAAGATGTATTAACAATTTATTAAACACAAACAGAAACAAAAAAAGGCATTTTAAAATGGAACAAAAACAAAGGCTGCACTTTTAACAAGGCATTTCTCGATGTCACTGAACAAATCAACCAAAAAATAGGGCATTTTAAAATGGAACAAAAAAAAAGCACTCCTAAAAACAAAAACAAAAACCTGCTCTCTCTTCTTACTATGCCCCGGTGTCCAATTTGCAAAGTTCCCCGTTTGCTTTTTTTTTTCATTCACCTTATCCTGATGGTTCCTGCCAAAGAATTCTAGGTTACATTTTTGCCGAAAAAAGATTAAAGTGTCTCTCCCTTGGGCATTGAATGCCTCTCAGCTGGTCATACAGGTCCTTGTCAACAGCGTGTAGCTCCGAAATGGCGGCCGTTGCTGCTACTGTTTTTCGGTCAACCCCGACTTTGACGTTATGCCTGTTTTTGTTCATGCGCCTTTTTCCACTGCTACAAAGACGCGCCTGTTAGCGGATCCATGGACTCTTCTGGGGGTGAGGACTGAAACAAAGAAAATTATAAACATATGTTAACTGTAATTTAACAGTAGTATTTTGTCAGTGATGATGTGTGCAGTTGGTTAGGGGTTTACTCAGTATTAATTACTATTCTTGTATTAGTGTTTATATAGTTGTAGAGGTATAATAATAATTATCATTAAATTTTCCAGTAGTATCAAGAGTACTGTGAGTGTACTGTTTATTCGAGTAGTATTATCTGTTCTCTTAACCAGTAGGTTATTTATAAATCAAATGAGCACACAACTAGAGAGTTAAAGTGGAAGCACTGTATATAGTTTAGATAAGTGGTAGAATAAGTCAATTATATATCGGTTAAGTGTTATTTGAAAGCCATGTTCAGACGTGGCTTTCATATTATAAGCAGACTTGGGACCAGCTGATCAACCAGCTGATTGATCCATACCATAGCATTTGTAGGCAGGCTTTTCCTTTTTATACAGTGGTCAGTAATATTTGTTTGGAAGTTGGAACCAAAGACTGGGTTAGCATTTCAAAGGTGATAACTGTATAGTATACACCACAGATGCACCGCCTTATCCCCTGGTTGCCAACGTACCTCTCTTTCCTATCTTGGTGTTCTTTTTGTTTCCTTTCTTCCCTTTTTTTTTCTTGCTGTCTTTTTTTGTGTTGCTGTTGTTCCTCTCTTCTTCTTCTCTCTCTTCTTCTTCTTCTTCTTCTCTTCTTCTTCTTCTTCTTCTTCTTCTTCTTCTTTCTTCCTTCCTGTTTCTTCTCTTCTTCTTCTTTCTTCTCTTCTTCCCTCTTCTGATGAAGATGAATGAATGAGGAAGAGGAGGAACTGTCGGAGGAGGATGAGGAGGAGGTGGAGGAGGTGGAGGAGGAAGAGGATTTTTTCAATACTTCTTTTTCGTGGCAAGGAGGGCGCTGCTGTCCACACTTGGTCCTCTTTTATTTGCAAGCGCCAAAGCTGAAACAAGCAAGACGATAAGCACGTTACTAGTGTTACCAATAGGGGTGTGAAATTATCACTCACTCCCAATCATTCTAAGCGTATTATCTTATATACTTAAATGTACACCTGGGCTCCCCCACTTTTAGGGTAAGAGTGTGATTTTCGATTTTTGGGATGGCATAGAAAAGAACAAACAATCAGATGCTTCCACCTAAATGAAAATAGAGGCTGCAAGACAAAAACGATCTATTTTTTCTAAACTGCCATGCAGCCCTTAGCTGTGACCATCACTTGTTAGCTGCCATCACAAGTCAAAAGTGAAACTTAAAAGTATTTTTGCCCAATTTATGCCCAAAATGTATCAAGTGTATAAATTAATAATAATGGATATGAAAAGATCTGCGAGTTCCTGGCTGTTCAGGCCATACAATGTACAGTAAACAATGAGGTCTCTGCAGCACACCTTTGGCATCATATACTGCCTCCTCCTGTTAGCTAAAGTGCTACCTTTTGGCCAATCAACATGAAATTCACGCCATGGCCTCCTTGCACAACCGTCTACCAGTGTACCAAATTTCATTACTTTTCAACATACAGTTCTATGGGCTCCCATGGACTTCAATGGTTGAATAAAAAAAGAGGGTTTGGGTTAAATAAAGAAGGAGATACAAATTCAATGGCTTGGCCCCCAATAAACAACCTGAAACACATGTTAACGTTTTTTCCTCCTCAATCCCACCCCTCCACCTGTCTCTTTCTTGTTCAGTGAGAGAAGTAGGGCAGTAGCCTGTTCCTCTCAGGGTTTTGGATCGGGAGACTGAAGGATGGTGTGGTGTCTGGGTCCGGCCCAGGCCCGCCATTTGGTGGGTGCCTGTCTTATTATGTGGTATGGGTTATTTGAAATGTTTTGATTCCAAATGACTGTTACTCGTGATGCAATTGTTTACTTTCAGCAAAGACATGTGGACTCTGCAAGCAATTTGTTAGATGAGAAAATCTGTAGGGGTTGTTGTGTGTTTTTTTGCCTTAAAACCATCAGATGCCAATAAATCCTAATACTGTTTATTCAAATAATTTTTCATTATCGATTACCCTCAGACAGTTGGTTCCTTAAGAAGTCCTTTTCATTCTCCAAGGACTTAATTTTTTCTTTTGCATTCTCCAGCTTTAGCTTCCAGACAACGTTTTCTTGTTTGCTGCGCTTCAAAGATGAAATAGCTGTTGGAGCTACTGAAGAACCTGTAATGACATGTAAAGACATCAACTAATAACATTCTGGTTTCTCTCGTCATTAATAGCACATAATCAAAAACAGTGACAGCAGGACATAAAATGGAAATGTAATGCAATGTGACTACACAACCTTACCTTGAGCTGCTACTCTTTTAGTAGGCTGGTGTACTGTGTCTGACTCAAAGTCAGACCCATCACTGCAGCACACTACAGCTTCAAGAGGAGAAAGAAAAGGCAATTAGTAATAGTGTTGGCAAAAGTATACTCAATATATGTAATGGTTTTAGGTGAAATATGTCAAATTGAGCTCCAGTTGTGGTCACACTTTAGCAGCAGCATGTTAGACCAAAAAAAAACCTGCCTGTCTGCTACACCACTGTTTGGCTAACCTGACCTCTACCAGCAATGCAGGTGTGGTAAAGCACAGAGGAAAAAATCACTTCCAACAATAGGAGATAACTGGGGGCTTCTATTTCTGCTCTGGAACTCTTTAATCCACTATATGTTTACACATCACAAACGTAGGCAATGTCCCAACAAAGTGTTAAATGAAAGTTAGTATTGTCACATAACTTATCAAAATGAGATCACAATGCACCATGGTGTTGATTTTATTTTGGTGCACCATGGTGTGATTTATTTTGTCCATAGTTGGAGGAACCATGTCAAGTGCATGATGTGTTAATGATCTAAGTATAATCTCAACTACATGTCCATTAAGCAATTATATTTTATACTTTTATACATTTCACAGTCAATTGAATCCGAGTATATATTTTAAGTATGCTTAACATTTAAAATAAAATAAAAACAATTACCTGCTTCCTCTGCCGCAGTTTGGCTACTGTGCTGTTCAGATCTTTCCAGCTGACTCGAATCTGATGGCACTGTAACATTTTGGAGTACAGAAAGCATGGTTGGTGTAAGGGGCTCAAAACTGTATGAAAGATCTTGATGAATGCATACAGAGTGACGTTTTGGTTAATTTGAAAATTGTATGGATACCTTAAAATATATACAGTTAATACTATAGTTAAGAAATAAGAGTTTTATTCACTTTGGGCAATGACATTATCCATTGTCTTTAATGTTATAATATGTAATAATAATATGTATGATCATATGTCATTTTGATTAGAGAAAAATCTTCATCAACTCATTTGTCATGGTTCCACAGCCCATTTGATGTTATAAGACATGTTTGTCGAGAGTTCAGTTGTTAACATTACACATACTGTAAGTAACTATGGACTAAAGTGAAAAGAAAAAACCCGGAGAAAAGTATTACCGTAATAGCACTATAACAGTGCTATTAGCAGCCTTCGAGTTTTCTAGTAGTTAAAAACAACTCCAAAAACGATTCAAAGACATGTGGTAACATGTCTAACAGAATAATGTGGCTAAGAGAATAGCTTTACAAGTCCAATTTCAAAGCTTGGACCACATTTTCGTGGCATATCGCCTAATTTAACATTAGATAAATGGTTGAACCGTCGGTCTTTTGACCAGTTAAGAGTTAATTTTTCGTGTTTGACAGATAATTTATCTGCTTGCAACGTCGGCTATCTAGCCAGCTAGCAATCCAATTGTTAGTGACAAGGTTAGCTAGCAAGGCTCAAAAAATACGTGATTAGACAGATTCGTGGGTACGTGTCATTAGACCTCACTTTTAGAGCTAAGCATGTGACGAATTTACACTCTATCAATTATAATGAAATTAACTTTAGATGTAACTTACATTCTGCATGGCTTTCTCACGCGT
>OLKM01006004.1:0-15334 GCA_900291075.1 Melanogrammus aeglefinus | reverse complement strand
TATGACAGACAGTATGACAGTAGTTGACGATAGTTCTGACGTAGGACTGCCACTAGGGCAGATTAGAGTATATTTTGGAAATTAGAAGTTTCGTACCCAAGGTATGGTGAGCTTGGTCGTTATGTAATGCATTGGTGTGCATTAAAAACTGGTTTACCAGAGTAGTTACATATCAAACAAATCAACTATGGTTTCTGAAGCATACACTGTGTCAAAAATCACTGTCAAACAGATGTTTGCAAAATTTAAATGTTAGTTAACCCCGCTAGCCTCAGCTCTATTGTGAGAGGCCGTGGTTCAGCAATTCCAACAAATGCATCAATCCAATTATTTTTTTTTATTATTGGCATGAAACTCCACACTTTGTTGATGCATACTTCAGAGCCAGCCAAGCCTACGCGTTTTTGACGCATGTTGTGAGAGCTGTTATAAACATATATGCATGCATTTCACTTTAAAATGTATATCTCTGCCTTCGTTAGCCTTATTGCTATGAATTTCACACCATATATAGTCCCCAGCCAGTCCAAGTACATGTTTGCGAGTTTGCAGCTTTTACCACTTCCAGCACCAAATCTTTGGAGTTTGGGTGTTTGGTCAAGTTGGAGCCATTGCATGAAGTTATAATGATCTGACCATATTGGTCAGACTCTGAAAGTTGTTCACCATGTACGAATGGTGGATGTATATACCAAGTTGCATGCGTATTGCACTTTCCTAGTGGAAATGACAGCCTGTTGAGTAGTTAACATTTCAAAGACTTGCTATAGCGTCACTTATATAAGCTGCCAATTTTCATAACTTTCGACCCATGAGTTTTTTTGAGTCTATGGCAGATTTGTCAAGAAAAAAATGAAAAGATAATACTATTACAATAGGGTTTCTGCGGATTCGTAGCCCACTAGTTACACTGCTACGTAGCTTCTCTGACTAAAAAATAACCAAAACAATGCTTTGTGAAAAAGTAAAAAAAACACTGCAAACATGTTTTCACAGCAGCAATTATCATCGGACTATTAACAGATTATTTAAGTAACCAAAGAGCCATTGGATGAGACAAACACTCCATCATGTCACCATGTAAGCCAGCAACAGGCTATTTGTGGGACGATTAAAATATACCACATAGAAATATATAACAATATATACTTCTGCTGTGTCACTCTGTGTCTCCACATTCTTTATCGGTGAAAACTATTTTTGTTTGTTTGGGATCCGACTGGCTATTTGAAAAAGTTAAGCAAACTTTGTTGTCTTTTGACATTTTTCCACTGAGTGAAACAAGGCTAACAGCAATCTCATCCAGCACAAGCGCATGTGTCACTTGAAGTGCCTTCCCTCCCGTCCCGCTCACAAACTTTTTGTGAAACACTGCACATTCATTGCAGTGTTCATAGTCATTTTTCAGAATGACGCAGGAGGTGCCGGATCCAATAAAAAGTTTCTGGATCCAACATCTGAGCATCCAACATCCACATCCGGCATGTTCCGACACAAATTAAGCACTGGGTATATAAAACATGTGTCGCGGTAAATTCGCATCACAAATCTGCACCTGGCTTTTCCGTCCTATTCATCAGTTTATTTTTTTTATGTAGTTTTTGTAGCGCATAGCCCCTCTCTACCCTCCTCTGGTGTGGTTCAATGGGTTGTAGTGGAAGGGATTAGGAGAGTTAACCGCTGACACGTGCACAAAATAACACAATGCATATGAAGTCCAACTCATTCACCAAGCTAGGGAGAGCCCTACAGATGAGGGCCTGTTTTGGATGGACAAAAGTTTTGCGATTTGCTTAGAATGCAACATGTTTTAATAGCCTAACTTTCAAATAGATGGGGAAAAAACATGTACGTCTGATTTGCAATCACGAGGGATATTGTTACGAGTAGCGTATGTGTGTGCACGAGAATGGCAGTGCGTTTGTCTGTGGGTGACGTCAACGAGTGAGTTAACGAGCGAGCGGTATTGTGTGTGTGTGTGTGTGTGTGTGTGTGTGTGTGTGTGTGTGTGTGTGTGTGTGTGTGTGTGTGTGTGTGTGTGTGTGTGTGTGTGTGTGTGTGTGTGTGTGTGTGTGTGTGTGTGTGTGTGTCTCTAGTGAAGAAACAAACGAGTCTTGGTAGAATTAAAGTATCCAGCCTGTTCAATAATCGGTGGCCCGCTTCATTCCAACCTATAAAGCAAACTGCGCGGTCAAAACACTAAGAGACAGGATCCATACAGGCTACTTTTGCGAGCTTGGCCCACTCTGGATAAATGTCGTTCATATTGCATATGAGGCACTGTCATCACAGCGAGCGCATCTCGTTGCAGAATTACGATAAGAGGACCAGTGTCGGCAGACTATTATTTAGACAGATTATTAGCAAATTTCATCCAATTTTATATTACCGGACAACAGAAACCCTGGCACTAACAGCTCATATCACGTGGCTCGATCTGGACTCGAAGATAATATGAGTTAGAAAGGGCGTGTTGCGCTTCTGCCTTTTCACCCTGCAAGACAGGTTCGGAGCTTGGAGTGCCGCGATTTCGGTTTCGATACGCATATCGTCACATCTCTAGTGTCTACATGTAATTATGAATAACATTCATCTATGAATTATATAATATTTTCTTCCATTGCCTTAATGTCCTGTAAGCCTTTCATTGATTTCAACCTTGTTTGTGTGCAAGAAGGAAAGGTGAGGAACATGATGTGTGCACAACAAAACACGCATTCGCCACAATACCTAAATGGCAGCATCAACAATACCGGCACCTTGCTTTCTGTAAATTCTAGTGCTTCCCAAAGACGCAGTAGCAGTGTACAGTGGATAATGAAGTGGGCAGAGATAACAGGGCTGTTTCGCATTACCTCTCTCTCGTTTACCTCTCAGATTGCCCGTGACTTTAATCCAAATTGGATGAGTGCCGTGGAGATCCTGGATGATGACAACTTCCTGGGGCGGAGAATGCGTCTCAACCTGTTTGTGTGTCAGAAGGACAGGTGAGGAAACACCAACAGCAAACATACAGGAACAGTCCCACACACACACACACACACACACACACACACACACCACACACACACACCACACACACACACACACACACACCACACACACAACACACACACACACACACAGTTGCAAGATCAAGGACAAACTTAATTGAACAAAAAATGCTAAGCGAAGTGCAGCAGCGTTCCTTAAAGCCGTCCTCATCCTGTTTGGGGTGATGAGCAGTGTTGCCACAGTGACCTTGACAAAGCAATTGGATTACTGATTACTCCTTTAAAAAGTAACTTAGTTATTTTACTGATCACTTGATTTTAAAAGTAACTAAGTTAGATTACAATTTACTTCATTAGTTACATTCAGCAGCTGCCAACATCCCCTGCTGCCTCAAAAAAAAAAGACAACCGGTTTTACACATACTCGCTGTATTGGAAGTGCAACTTCAACAATGTATCTCCTGACAATTTAAGTTGAACTTAAAATAAATTTCCTGAATTATCAATTTTTTTATCTTCAATATGTGTGGAAATAGTAACACGTTAGAATAATTGTTACTGAAAAGATTGGTCAGATTAGAGTAACATGTTACTCTAATGGCATCACTGGTGCTTTGTTCTTTTGCCAGTATAACTAACCCAACACTTTCGAACAAGTGGGAAATTTAAGAAATAAAAGTTTCCCCAATGCGAGTGAAGCTCCAAGGCTGTAGAGATGTGTTTGTTGGTCCCACTAATGGGTTTGATTATGAGAGAGGATGACTCTGGATAAACATGCTTGATAGTCATATTATTCCCCCTTTCTCTTTCGCTATCACGCAAAAGAAAGCCTGCAACGGGGTGACGCACAGCTTTCAGGGCTGTTCTGTCACTTTAAACCATAATCCAATTAAATCCTGAAGGATCAAATCACCCAACTGCCTACATCCCGTGCACACTGTTATCCCGTTTTACATGGAAATATCATATTACACAAATACAACACTTTGTTCTGCTTCACGTTGTCATCTAGCGACTCCCCTTCCCACAATGAACTCACCAAAACCAGCATGTGCTTTTAGACGAGACAGCATGTGCAGCAGCCGCGTGGCGCGTTCTTTTCTCCATTCTACCTCCCTCCTCGTGTCCTCTGAGTCATCGCTAAAAGCCTTTCCTCTGTGCTAATTGGCTCCTCAGCCGTGTTGCCCTGCTCATTTATAACCAACTGCCTACATCCCGTGCACACTGTTATCCCGTTTTACATGGAAATATCATATGACACAAATACAACACTTTGTTCTGCTTCACGTTGTCATTTAGCGACTCCCCTTCCCACAATGAACTCACCAAAACCAGCATGTGCTTTTGGACGAGACAGCATGTGCAGCAGCCGCGTGGCGCGTTCTTTTCTTCTACCTCCCTCCTCGTGTCCTCTGAGTCATCGTTAAAAAGCCTTTCCTCTGTGCTAATTGGCTCCTTAGCCGTGTTGCCCTGCTCATTTATTTCTCTGTCAGCCCTACGGTGTGTGGATGTGAGGGTGCGGTGGTGTGTGAGGGTGTGTGGGTGTGAGGGTTGTGTATGCGGTTCTGGTCTGGGCGGGGCTGGCTGGCTGGCCGGCACTACGGCCTGGCGTCAGCTCCTGTTAGCCACCTTAATGCGTCAGGTGTACTCACTGTATTGTGCTGACCTTTATCTCACATCCTGTTGTGCGGGTCTGGTGTTGACCTTTGTATTTACCCTTCTCCAAACGCTACAATCACGCCGGCAATTTTCATCCATTCTCTCTCGTCCCCTGAGAGGTGTTATCTTTGCTTTCTTTATCTGTTGTCTGACTGGCCAGCGTGTCATTTAATCTCCTCGGGCGCTCTTCCTCTTTGAGGTTGTTTTATTTCTCTCCTGCGTGTTCTTGCCTTTGCCTTTGTCATACTCTCCCCCCCGCCCCCACCTCCCCCTGGCTCTACTTTTCCTCAATGACACAACCATTGTCACGGTAACCCACAGCGCGGCCACCACAGACGAGGAGCGGCAGCACCTCCAGGAAGGTGGGGGGTCTTTTCACCTGGGGGAGTTCGTCAACGTATTCTCCCACGGGTCGCTGGTGCTGCAGAACCTGGGGGAGAGCTCCACGCCCACCCAGGGCTCTGTGCTCTTCGGCACCGTCAACGGCATGATAGGTAAGGAAGAGCATCACCTGTGCACTCCTGTCTCTCTCCCTGGCTCCCTCCCCTCTCTTTGCCTGGGTATTGAGGTGGTGGTGGGGGAGGGTTGAGGTTTTGAGAGACATTAATGTGGTGTCATGGAAAGACTCTAGTTGGAAGAATTATTCCCCCCCCACCCCCCCCCCCCCCCCACACACACACAATACAAGAGGAACCTGGACACTGCCCAGGCCAATTATAATAACACCATGGCTGATTTTCACCACAACATGTTCCTTTCCAACTTGGCACAATAACCTGGGAGAACATAACCTCTGCTTTGAAAAGCCTCTCAGGAAAGTTCCCCCGCCCCCCCTGACACACTTCAGCCTGTCAGCCTCTTCAACTGGTAATGAAGAATAATGCACCTGCCTGCCTCCTCCTCGACCCTCCAGCCACTTCTGCTGCTGTTAAGGGATGAGGTGGAGGAGGGATGGGAACCCATACACTGTCCCAAGGAGTTTGAGGGCAACCTAAAACTTGTTGGCTCTCGGTTCGACCCGTGCCACCATAAACACAACAACATTGTGATTGCAAAGCAAGCAGTCATAGTTATTTTGGCATTTTATTTTTTTTAATTGCATGCTAGGAAGCCAACCGCAATGTCGAGCAGAGGAAACGACACAGACTATTTGTTAATACAAATAGTCGGTGTCATTAAAGTTCCATGCGGGAGCCGGTATTTCCCGGAGTCTATCTCCATTCCAGACAGGAATGGCTGCTCAGACTCCTAGCAGGCTCGAGTAACGAAGAGAGGAAGACGCACGTAGTAGAAGCCCATCCAGGTTCATTGTGAGGCGTTTAGCATTGGGGGATCCGGATGGTTATGAAGTCATGTGTTTGAATGGGGAATCAGCAGGGATCTCCCTGTGGGTCATTCGATGTATTATATGGCTGCTTCTTGGACTCTTGTCCGTGTTCTGGGAAGCAATTGGATGTTGCAACGCCTCCTGTGTTGTGACATTGAGTTATGGCAGAGCAAAAATATATGTATGTATTTTGTATTTGACGTATTCATATATAAACCTAACTGGAATAGGAAGGGATGGGCATTGTCTGTTGAAGTCTTCTTCTTCTTCAGAGAGAGAGAGAGAGAGAGAGAGAGAGAGAGAGAGAGAGAGAGACTGGTGGGAGGCGGTATGATTGACTGACTATATTAGAGGACTGAAACAGAAGTTAAAATAAAACACTGCATTATACGGCCAGGTAGATGACGCAATGAAAAGCAGTCTTGTCAAGAGATTTAATTGAAGGATTGTTTTAATGAAAGACGTGACCCCTTTTTTAGTAATTGTGATAATGCTTCATTATGTTTTTCTCTCTTCCGCTCTGTGTCTGTCTGTGTCTGTTTCTTACGCTCGCTCCCCTCCGTCTCTGTCTCTCGCCCTCTGTGTGTTGCGGCAGGCCTGGTGACATCCCTGTCGGAGAGCTGGTACAGCCTCCTACTGGATCTGCAGAACCGCCTCAACAAGGTCATCAAGAGCGTGGGCAAGATTGAACACAGCTTATATCCTTCACATGTCCTCCCCACACACAAACTCATACACTAAATTCTCTGGTAGTTGCTAGAGTGTGTGCCGGACACGGACGGCACCTATATATGTTATGTTTTCCTTGCATGGACATTCTGGCCGCATTGCCTACCATGGGGTGTATTTTTTTCCTTGACTCTGGTTCACCTGGAGGTCGTTCCACACAGAGCGCAAAACAGAGCAGGCCACAGGGTTCATTCGATGGGGACCTGATCGAGAGCTTCTTGGACCTGGGCCGCACCAAGATGCAGGAAGTGGTCAATACTCTGCAGGTGAGCGGGGCTGCAGCACAACCACTCTTGCGGTGGCTGCGATTTTTCATATTTTCCTGGGGATTTTTGTTTTGCTTTTCGCAATGAAACTCTTTCCTTGTCTGGCCTTGCCTCGGCTGTATTGATTCTCTTGCCAAATCCGGTTGGAAGTAAAGCAAAAACATGTTATCTGAAATTGCCTTCCTTGCATATTTCTGTTCATCATTTAACAGGGTTAGGGTCTATTTGGGATACTACTTTGATTGCTACCCTTTCCTTGGACACCGCCATTATTTTGTTTTATCTCGGGGAGTGCGTTGCTCCTCATTCTTCGTGAACTGAAACTCCCTCCCCCTATCACTGATTGGTCCTAGTATTTACATTTGTGGGAAAGGATTTCAACAGGATTTAGGCCAGAGCAATTTGCAGAGTGTAACAGAATGGGATCCAGTGATATTGGATTAGTCTTACGAGGAATGCGTTTTTGCATTGTCACCTATTATCTTCATCCATTATATGCATTTAATGAAGGCATGCAAACAAATAATTTTTCAATTTAAAAAAGTGTTTGTCTATTATGGCAAAAGTTTGATATCTATTTCTCTATATCTGTTTCTTCATTGCCCTGGATGCAAATTTCTCTTTTTTTTGACCAGTGGAGGAAAACTGTGTGTATATATTACGTACTCATCGTAGCGCATTATCCTATAATGAGACAAGCTGGAGAATAAAGGGGGGGGGGATGATGGAAAGGATAAAACCAACAGATCAACACATGGAGTAGATCCTGTTGTCCTTTTGTTGCACAAAAAAAATAATCCCCCAAGCAAACCACACGATGACCAAGATTGTTAAAAACCGAACAAAATATAATATTGGAAGAAATATAAATGGTTTTCTGACCATAACACCTACCCATGCTATTAACCTCAAACTGCTAAACACATAGCAGCCCTGCAGTTATTTGCAACAAATAAATCCCTTCCTGGCCTGGAGAGTTTCTGTAACAAATAGCTTTTTTCCAGTTCCTGAAATGTTTTATTTAACCGGCACCTAGTCTGAGTTCTTTCAAGAGTCTTCATATGGGCACCTTAGGCTTGTTAAGGGGAGCTTGCAGAATGTCAGCAGAAGGATGTGCCTGGGGGACGTTGACCTTTTTATAAATGCTCTTCCAATAAGCATATGAGTGATCCTGCCACCATCAACTTAATTAATAGTGCATATCAATTTAAGTTAAAATCACACTTTTTGCATGGGGGTATGTTGACATAGATATACTTATAGATATACACATTTTAATTAATTTTCTAATTTCAATTTTGCAATTCTGACCGATACAATGCGATTATCTGCCGTAGCACCTGTAGCTTGTTCACAGTGGCAATCGGTCACTGTAGAATCGCAACACAGTTTTTCAACTTGCCATTCTTCCACAGTAGGCTAGTCAAACAGTTCAAGTTCATTCCTCTCACATTTACGTTAATGAGTGCGAGCACTGGGTTCGGATCAGCAGAGGAAAGACAATAACAATGTTTTACACTGACAAACTCACCTTTGTCTCGGTGGGATGCAGTCTGAACGGGAGAGGAGAAGAGAGAAGAGATGGGTTAGATAAGGGTAAGGAGAGGAAATGGGGGTGACAAGGGTTATATAAGAGCAGGGAAAGGAGAGGGGGGAGGAACAGTGAGAAGGGCTTTGTGGACCTGCTGCAGATGTTACAGTGGCCGTCATCTTCTGGGTGGGTGTGTTTCAGATTCGACGACGGCAGCGGCATGAAGCGGTGAAGCCACAGTGGACGAGGTGATCAAGATTGTAGAAGAGCTGACCAGGATCCATTAGGTTCTACTCTTAGGTCGTCATGAAGGTTAAAGGGGGAGTATTTCAGATGGTTGAGGGGTGGGAATTTGGAGAGTGCGGTTTTGTAAATAATTATAAATAAACTGTGCATGTCTGTCCTTCAGACTTCAATTATTTGACATCTTGGTGGAGCCCCTGACGGCGACACATACTCAAACGTAGTACTTCTCTTGTAGGCAGCGAGTGCTACATGGGAAATGTTGTTCTATTTTACCATAAAAAAAAACTGTGGTTTAGGTATGTGTGTGTGTGTGTGTGTCTGTCTGTTTGGGCGTGCATGTGCGCTTGTGTGAATTGGTGTGTAACGACATGACCAACGCTGGACATTGATCCAGTTTGACATGAGAATCCATGGCCAGTTGTCGATGCTTCATGATACTTTATGCAAAATAAAAGTGACATGGATATCAAGCATCTCACACACAATAGTTCTTTATCACCATTGTTTTTCTAGAGTTGAAAACATGCAGCGAATGAATTCCGAAGATTATTATTGAAGTCTTGAGCCGGAAAATAATGTTTGAGACGTAATGAGCAAAGTGAGGAATTTTTAGCTATTTTGTTGTTGTGATGTTTTCTTCATGTTTCTTTTAATAAAGGTTGCTTTACTACCGTTTCCCCTAGCATCCTATTATTCCAGCTTTCGAATCAGTATGATTATTTTTTTCCATCTAAGCCACACAGCCATTGTGCCGTTCTGTCATTTTGCAAGCTTCCCTTGCAAGCTCCCCTTGTGAGTCTTGTCACAATTTTTTTGTTTTTAAGTGTTCTCATCAGTATCAGGGAGGTCTTGGTGTCATAGTAGATAAGTATCTTCTTCGTCTGACCCAGCAGAGCATCTCTGCAGATTTTACGAGACAAAAGTCGATTAAAGACCAGACACATCTTCCAATGTGTGTCAATACCAGAGTGGGAAACACACATAAGCCTGTTATACTCTCCTGTCTTGTATCTATCGGCTGGACATTGTTGGTTTTTATCTAGTTTACAGCCCTTTAGATTCAGGGTAGCGGCTCCAAAGCCAGAACTGGTCCACTAGTTCCCCAGGGGGGCCCTTTGTAACCCCATTCTTCACCTGACCTTAACCACACTAAACAGCCATTTCCAACCTTATATTGAATCGTATAATGTCGAACTTTATAGGTGCTGTAGGTATGCAGGGCTTAATTTGAGTTATCTGTTAGAAATACAGTAGCTATCTTTCAGCTTTTGTGAGTGAAATGCTCAGAGTATCTGTTCTGGTTGACTTGCATACCTCTTTATGAGACACTTTTGATCATTGACGGATCCCGGGTAATTTCTGACAAACTAATTTACCTCTTGATTGTTTCAGAAATCAATCTTTCCTGTCAAAAAACATGTCCGGAGCAGAGAGAGAGACGGTCCTTTAAAAGGGGTTATTTTATTTTCTAAAACCATCTGTTCTGCTCTTATCCGCTCTCTATGCAACGATCACTTTCTTTTTTTAATGTTTTTTCAATTTATCTTATACCTAGACAATGATTTCCAATTTAGCCATAGTCTGACCTAATACCCAAACCTATAGCAATTTTTTACGCATTACCTGTAATGAACCATAATACACAATCTAATAAGCTGTACTCAATTTGGTTGCCACAGGAGTACAAGAGTAAGTATAGGATGGAATTGTAAAAAATATTTAGCCTTACAGTCAGCCTTAATCTCTATCTTCCGGTTTCGCCTGAGGCTATAAAATATGTGTTAAAATACTTATACTCTATACCTAGAATGCAAAAATATTATGGTTAGATATGCCATGACCCTCAAAATGAAGTCATCACCTTATAACCAAGCCTCTATCCTGTGTTCTTCATAGGGGTTATTGTGCGGTGTGACAGGGAGCTGTTTGCCTACGGTGGCTGTGGACCTGTTCTGAGTACCTCGCACATAACCCCTTAGATAGGTACACTCACCCAGGGAATGATTAGGAACATGCCTCAAGTTCAGCGCAGCACGTAGGGACAGACTTAGTTTACGGGCTGTCTAACCAAGGTAATTACGACTATGGTAGGTCAGCATCGTTACATATGGTTAAAAGATTGAGTTTATTTTGAGTTTTCACACTGCTTGTTCTTACAGGATCTGCAACCACAAACCTTTTTAAAAGTCAACCTTTACTATTGATGGATGGATGTCAACTTACTGATAGCAGGATAGCCTATTCGTTTTATTGGACCTTGATATAGCTGGAACACTACAGAAACCTATACATGTGACCTTTACGCAAGATCTTTTGTCCTTTTTGAAGTTCACTTATATGCTCAAGGGTCTGACCCATTGGTTCACACAGTAGCATAAATGTCAGTTGGTGATGAAGACAAACCCAGCCTTATTTAAGGGTAGATTCACTGTATGGAAACTGCAGAGGTCAGAGGGGGTACAACACCTCTGAAGAGGCAACTAGGCCTTATATGATTGAAAAACCTGTTTGAATTGTTATATCAAGTAATATGGAGCCATATTACAATGTCTTAAATGAGGTATGTTTACGACATGGTTACGTAAAACACACCACTTGGCGCTATAACCTTGGGTTATTTCCTGATTTTATGGAGCCATTTTAGGAATCTGATAAGGGCTGTGAGAAAAATTGGGATCATATTTTGACAACTTGCACTTAATAACACATTATTCAATCAATAGAAACAGATGTCCTGGAATCGTCAAAGTGGTAGTTTAAGGAGTCAATCTCCAAATAATTGTCATGTTTGTGTATTCCAAGCTGGCTGAGGGGCACATTTGCTGGAACTGATAAGCCATAAATACACCAGCGATTTCTAAAGCAGTATCCTAGCTCGCTCTTGGTGTGTGTGGTGGAAAAAAAACAGTGACAACTTGACTATGGATTATTCTGCCAGCCTGGGGTTAAATAACAGTCTCATCGTTTTTTCTTGGAGAGATTCTGATTGGCAGACGTTTCTGTTAAAATGTATGGAATTATCAGGAAATGTCTCCACTCTATCTGTTGATATCCCTTATGTATAATTATTAATAGGCCTAGCTGTTCGTAATACATGATTCTCATGGTGTTAGTTCAGGATTCATATACACACCGCTGGATGCAGTGGAAGTAAGGCTGACTTAAGAGAAGACAGGTAACCTAGTTATTATTCCAGAGAAAAGAGACACATTTTGCATTAAGCTTCTTTAAATGTGTCCATGTGTGTGGCCTTTATGGCCGCTTACCCTAAAATCCAAATTCAGTTTAGATAAAAAAGTACATTGAATGTTCTCATCTCATGGGTTTCGGCCACTATCTATGCCTGTGTGAGTAACCAGCTGTTACGTTTCCAATGTATTTGTGGAGTTTTGGTTTTCCCCCTTTTTTTTTGTTTTTTCCTCTCCCTGTCCTATGTTTTTAGGACTAAAAATATGGCCGTTCTGAGGTCCGGACTGAATTGTTTGGTGGGAGCTTGGCAACAAGGGCCAGGCCACCTGTTAAAAGGCCTCATTAAGTTCCACCTGGTTCACTGGAACGCTTCCCTCAAGCTGAATGCTTGTTTCTTACATGCACTTATTGTGTTTTTGTAGTTTGGTTTGTTGTGCTGTTTGTTGCCACTGGCTTGCACTTGTTGCACTCCGACGACCCCAACAACTTCAGACCCATCTCCAACCTCACATTTCCTCTCAAAACTATGGAAAGAGCCATCGCAACACAACTCAAGCAATACCTCCTCTCCAATAACCTGTACGAACACATTCCAATCCAGCTTCCGAACCCACCACAGTACTGAAACAGCCCTACTTAAAGTCACCACCGACCTCCTACTCTCCTCTGACTCCAGCTCCCTCACCATTCTCCTTCCTCCTCGACCTCAGTGCTGCCTTTGACACGTCAATCACTCCATCCTCCTCAGCCGTCTGCAGTCCATTGGCATAACTGACTCTGCCCTCTCCTGGTTCACCTCCTACCTGTCTGAAAGATTCCAATACATCTCAATCAACAACCACAAATCTCACACCATCCCTGTCTCACACGGAGTCCCCCAAGGCTCAGTGCTTGGACCCATCCTCTTCCTCCTCTACACGCTCCCACTAAGTTCACATTCATCCGCCGCCATGGTCTTCCATTTCACTGTTACGCCGTGATATACCAAACTATAAATCCACCACCACAGCCCATTACCTCCTGCCATCCTATCCACTTCTCACCAACTGTCTCACTGACATCAAATCTGGCATGGAAGCCACATCTTCCTCAAAGTCAATGGCAATAAAACTGAAATTATCATCTTCGCGCCAAAAACCATCATCCCCACCTCCCAGAACTTTCTCATTTGCATCGATGGGTCACTCTGTCACTCCCTCCCTCCTGGTCGAAACCTCGGCATCATCATGGACCCCCGCTCTCTTCAGGTCACACATAAACAGCGTCAAGTAAAACCATCCTTCTTCCACCTCCACAAACATAGCACCGCCTTTACACCCACCCCTCTTCATCCTCAGCTGGCCGAAACACTAATCCACGGCCTTCATCACTTGCGGATGTTCGGGACGTGAGTTCGCGCATAAAATAGCGTTTCGGTCTATGGCCTCCCTCAATCATTCTTCAAAAAAATTGCCAACATATTGTTTCGCAATTAAACTCTGCGCGCTGCCGACTGCTTTACTAATCCCCCTTCAGAAAACACATTACTCCCATCCGTCCCGTCAAATTTACATGTGGCTTCAATAAAAGCAACGCCCATCAATTTCAGGATTGATTTGCTTGTGGTCCAGGGGACAACAACTTTGCCAACCCGTCGTGACATAATCAGATCTCCTCCATCGCACTCCCCCCACTCGCCGACCGTACCGCTCGCTAAATGCCTCTTGATGCCAAGCTTCTTAACCTCCATCACCAGACCAAAGTATCACTTTTGGTCATTCAAAGACAATTAATACCTATCTCTTCGGACAACTTCAACAACATTTTTGTACAATCATACCTAGCACATCCCTCACTCATCTGCCCTGCTCTCCTTAATTAGATGTTGCCTATTGTTGCATGGTTGCATGATTGCTTTATATATATTAGCATTTACTTATTTTATTTTTTTTAACTTTTTATGTAGTATGATTGAGTTCTATACTTTCTGTTGTGTAATATCTTCTTATTTGATAAAGGAGTCTTTGGGAGTACTTAGGAAAAGAGCGCTATAAAGAACTGAGTACTTTATTACTAAGGCTCGCTGTTAGAGATGATAGCCTTTTTGATTGTTGGTTGTCCATTTTCTAGTTGAAACAGTTGAACTCTATGTTTAGTGAGGCTTACCCTTTGTATTTATTGTTAGTTAAAATAAATATTATTTGATTACAGCATAGATCTTTTAAGTTATCGATCTGATGTTGTCACTTGGAATTGATGGAGTTGGCTTTACGATTAATCTTCCACGTAGGCTGGACAAACAAGGAACCATTTGAGCGAGAAAAGTAACAATGTAAAGACTATATAAGAGTTTGTAAGGAAATTAACTTCTTAGCAAGTCGATTAATTCACCTTGGTCTAACACATCGTCAATAGGAATTTGTCGCTGGTGTGTTGCAAAGCACCCAAATGAAAAATTCTTGATAGTGTCTGTATTACTAGGCCATTTCCCTTGCCGTCGAGCCGAGATAGGACCGGGCAACTACAACAATCATGAGATAGATTGGCATGCACTCTGACATGCATCCCCTTCGGCAGAAGAGCGTCCAATTTTCTCGCACGAATAGAGGCTGTTTCTGCCTCTCTCGCTCTTTGTTCTCCGTCAAAATTGGAGATTGTGTATAAAGAGGGATTATGCAACGTAGAGCGTTCGTCATTTGAATTTCCACTTGTTGAAATTAATTGAAACATGTGTTCCACGTATTACGGTCATGAAAACTGCGTCTAGACTTAGATTGTTTTTTATCGTATGTGTCTCGTGCACCAGATAAAAAAAACTAGTAGAATAAAATTAAGAGATCAACAATTAGGGCCTATTAGTTACTTAAGAGATGACCAGACTCATGCGAACGACATCTGTAATATCACTGGTAGATAGTAGATAGTGCTTACTGAATGAATACAGATGCTGCACAGTGAAAAGAAGTTAGGGCCTTGGGGTTGGGTTGTTAACGGAGTGCCAGCAATCTCTTTCCAAGTCTGTGAATTTAGACAATTTGTCTACAGAATTCACTAACCGTGCATCTATGATCAGCTGCTGATCCCAAAGCATTCTTTTGGGAGCATGATATGCATATTCTCTCGCCCCTTATCGGTTGGGGGGCATTTCGCCCTACACTACATTGAAATATTAAATTTTGCTTACCCTTTATCACAAATAACTTTTTTTTTTTTCAAATCCTCTGATAGACAGGTCTTTGAAATTGGAAACAAGTAGCTTGTTGGATCTTTAAGACGTACATGTAAACAGTAGGACTACCACACGTTGGCCTTAGGCATGGCCATAGCCTGCATCCTGTGGATTTACCGAGAGACTGCACTCACTAGTCCTTGGAGCTAGACAAGCTGCACGTTATTTGCTGGACAGAAATACCAA
>OLKM01006003.1:0-15340 GCA_900291075.1 Melanogrammus aeglefinus | reverse complement strand
CCTTTTGACCCCAAAACAGTTTTTGAATAGGAAGGTCCCGACCGTGCCCCACTTCGCTGCCCATCGGGTCGACCGGTTTCCAAGTTTCGGTCTGCGGGAGTCCCAGTTAGCCTGAATAAGTATTCAAATTCCAGGTGGCCTGCCTAGTCCACTAGATAGAGACCCCTTTGCCTAGCTAACCCACACCCCCCGAACTCGCTTTTCTCTCCACCACCATTCTTCCGAGCTCACTTAGGTCTTGTAGGCAAACCATCTTTCCTGAGCGGGCTTTCTCCAAATGACAGACCACATTTGTGCCGACCAAACTTTCTCTTTTCTCTTCAATGGCCCTCTCAGAACTCCAAAAATCTCGACCTATGATCCGTTCTCGGGACCCGGGAAATGTGTGGTAAAACGATTTTGAGCATTCCCAACACTTATCTCGAAAATGGTCCGGAAAAAGGGCGGTTTGACCTTGCCAACAGTACAATAAAGACAGGTTCTATTTCGTCCCCCATTCTTTGTGGGATGGGTGTACATTTCGTTTGCTTAAGTGTGTTAGATCACAGTCTGGCCATGTTGGACAAGTTTTTTGAAAGTCTGGGGTCAAAAGTCAAAAGGATATACCCAGGAACCACGCCCGGCTTATAGAGATAACAAAAAGTCAAGTGTGCATTTTCTCCTCATAACTTTTTGTCATTATTTAAGTGAGAGCGCCTGATTCTCAGATCATGCATGTTGGATGGACTAGCGTGTAGGATCCTTGGTAGAACTTCAGCCAAAATCTTGCGCAAGCCGAGCCGCTGGGTGAGGTGCAACCGAGATGGAGCAGCTTTGTCCTGCAGTAATTTCTTGTAGGGCTTGGTGGCGTAATAGAGGGCAAACCAGATGTGTCCTCAACAATTTACGCTTCCAGGCGATTGCAATGGTGCCACACACATATCAAACCATGTTGTAGGTAATTAAGCCTGTCGAAATTGGAGGCCTTAATTCTATAAATGACCAGCTATTTGATTTGCTTCCGCCGATAAAAGTTTGTTGACAAATGACATGTTATTTAGCATCTACACCATTCAGCTGAGTCCAATGACACCAAGCATGAAACTCCACGGCCTACACGGCCCCTACAACTACACGGCCCCTGTATTTTACATGTGACACCTATGGTCTAGGACATGATCTCGGTGTGGCACAAAGGGTCGAGCTTGATCTCATTGGACTCAGCTGCTAATGTAAGATGCTAGATAGCATGTCATTTGTCAGGAAAACTCAATCGGGAAGCAAATCTATAGCTGGTCACTTATTGATAAAGGCCTCCAAAATCGACAGCTAATTACTACCCTGAAACATAGTCAAATATGGTCCATGTATGGCACCGTTGCAATTGCCCTCGAAACGTAGATGTCAAAGGACACCTTGTTTGGTTCGGCCCGTTACGGGCAGATATTTTTCATGGCTATATTATATATTTTCCTAACCAAGCTAGCGCGGTTGGGAACGTTAACGTTTACGACAAAAACAACACAATTTACGGCAGCTCCATTGCCGCCTTTAAGGAACGTGGTTTGCCGAGAGTGACGTGACGTTGACGCAGGCCCATTGAAAAGAAAAGGCCAAAGGCATGTCACATGTTTAAAGCCGTTTTTGTATTTAATTAATTAAATATTTAAATATATATTATATATATACAATTATTTCGTTGTAATATTCTATCTATAAGTAGACCATAACTTTTATTCAATTATCGTTATAACAAGATCTGTATCTGACCATTGAAAATCCACTTCCTGGCCCACAACTATCGCGTGAATGCTCGTAGCGTCTCTATGTGCAGCCATCGGGTCCCCGCTAGCCAATGAGATGAATGCTCATAGCGTCATATATTGCCGTGGAGGGATTACATTGAAACAAAGAAAACAAGAAATGTTGATATTTCTGTTAATTTCAATGAGAACGTGTTACTATTCTTACCAAATGGTTATTATGCCATTCTCCACCAGTTGGAAGTGGAATACATTCGTTTTGAGCAAAAAAAAAACATAGTTTGTCAAAAAGTGATTCTATTGCTCTGAAAAGCATTTTGGACGCATAAAAACAAGAAATGTTGTTATTTCTGTTAATTTCAATGCAAACGTGTTCGTTACCATACCAAATTGTTTTCTATGCCATTCTCCACCATTTGGAAGTGGAATACATTCGTTTTTAGCAAAAAAAACAACAACATTGATGGTCAAAAAGTGATTATATCGCTCTGAAAAGCATTTTGGACGCATAAAAACAAGAAATGATGATATTTCTGTTAATTTCAATGCAAACGTGTTCCTAACCATACTAAATTGTTTTCTATGCCATTCTCCACCATATGGAAGTGGAATAGGCTACATTCGATTTTAGCAAAAAAAAAAACATTGTTTGTCAAAAAGTGATTCAATCGCTCTGAAAAGCATGTTGGACGTATAAAAACAAGAAATGTAGATATTTCTGTTAATTTCAATGCAAACGTGTTACTAATCTCACCAAATGGTTATTATGCCATTCTACACCATTTGGAAGTGGACTACATTCGTTTTGAGCAAAAAAAAACAAAACATTGTTTGTCAAAAGGGATTCTATCGCTCTGAAAAGCATTTTGGACGCATAAAAACAAGAAATGTTGATATTTCTGGTCATTTCAATGCAAACGTGTTCCTAAGCATTCCAAATTGTTTTTTATGCCATTCTCCACCATTTGGTAGTGGAATACATTCGTTTTGAGCAAAAACAAAAACATTGTTGGTCAAAAAGTGATTCTATCGCTCTGAAAAGCACTTTGGACGCATAAAAACAAGAAATGTTGATATTTCTGTTAATTTCAATAGAAACGGGTTACTATTCTCACCAAATGGTTATTATGCCATTCTCCACCATTTGGAAGTGGAATACATTCGTTTTGAGCAAAAAAAACACCATTGTTTGTCAAAAAGTGATTCTATTGCTCTGAAAAGCATTTTGGACGCATAAAAACAAGAAATGTTGATATTTCTGGTTAATTTCAATGCAAACGTGTTCCTAAGCATTACCAAATTGTTTTTTATGCCATTTTCCACAATTTGGAAGTGGAATTCAGTCATTTTGAACAAAAAAAAAACCAGTTTGTCAAAAAGTGATTCAATCCCTCTGAAAAGCATGTTGGACGCATAAAAACAAGAAATGTTGATATTTCTGATAATTTAAATGCAAACCTGTTACTAATCTCACCAAATGGTTATTATGCCATTTTACACCATTTGGAAGTGGACTACATTCGTTTTGAGCAAAAAAAAAAATAAAAATGTTTGTCAAAAAGTGATCTATCGCTCTGAAAAGCATTATGGACGCATAAAAACAAGAACTGTTGATATTTCTGGTAATTTCAATGCAAACGTGTTACTAAGCATACGGTTACTGTGATAACGTAGTTTCCAATAAATGAGGATTCAATCCAGATGATCATGTTCAGTATTTAATATAAGAACTCGCAGAGGTTGTAGATAACGTACATCACTCAGGTTAGGTATCTGCTTAATCTACTGTCAATGTCTTGACCTCCAGGGTTAACTGTACCTCCTGATGGAGTGGGGTGGTATTGCAATAGTATCTATATCAACCAGATAATCACGATACCACATTCCTCCCCCCTTAAGAGTAAACTACTCTGGTGAGCTTCAACATTAACTGTTACCTTAACTGCTCACTATATACTATAGACAGTAACATTCTGACAAACCATCCTGTATGCTTTAACTATCAAAATAATCTACATAAAATCATAACACTATTGACTATCTTAAAATAGTGTTCAGATGTAAACTTTTAACTGAGAAGAATAATTAGCCTATACATCAATGGCAATGTTTACAGGTGTTGTGCATTGTTTTTTTTTTTTAGTTTTTTTTTTTACAAACATCAGAAAACAATAACTAGGAAGGTGGGTGGACTACCATCCTTCCAGTGAGTCCCAGAGCGCATTCTTGCTCTTGCTTAAGGGAGCTCACTCCTATTTCACAAAGTCTCTCAGATGAGTTGGAGTCTTTTTTGTGCGCTCAGAGCGTCGCAGCACCGGTGGTGAGTCTGCACTCGCGTCTGGTGGATCAGCTGGAGGGTGAACCTGGGCTGTTTCAGTGGGCTCACTTCCTTCTCCTCCCACTGACGCTGGAACAGCAAAGTCTCTGGTCAAAGCCTCCGCTGCGTTCTCTGGAACCTGAAGACTCATGGGCTCCAGTATCATGTCCGGCATGGATGTCTCTGTCATCGAAGCGTGATGTTTACGGATCTGGTCCACGTGACGTCTCATGACGCGTCCATCTCCTGTCTGCACTGTGTAGGAGACAGGCCCTGTGTTCATCTCAATGACGCCTGGGACCCACCTTGGTCCGTGACCATAGTTTCGGATGTACACGTCGTCACCAGGAGAGAAGCTTCTCCATTTGCTGTGTAAGTCATGTTGTGCTTTCTGTTGAAGTTGTTTCTTTTGAATCTTTGACTTCACATCGGGCAGCAGAAGATCCAGTGTGGAACGCAGTCTCCTAGACATCAGCATTTCAGCTGGAGACAAGCCAGTTGTACTTTGGGGTGTAATCCTGTAATTGAACAGAAATCTTGCTATTTTTGTTTCCAAAGTATCTCCTTTTGTTTTCTTAATTCCTTGTTTGAACGTTTGCACGGCTCTTTCGGCTAGGCCATTTGATGCCGGGTGAAAGGGTGCAGATGTTATGTGCTGTATACCATTCTGTTTCAGGAATGATTCGAACTCTTGGCTTGTGAAGCATGTGCCATTGTCCGATACTATTGTCTGAGGCAGGCAAAAGCACTGTCTGAGTTTTTCAATGGTGACTTGGCTTGTTGCATTACTTGTTGGATACACATCAAGCCATTTTGAATGTGCATCGATAACGATAAGAAACATCCTGCCTAAGTGAGGGCCGGCATAATCAACATGCAATCTACTCCAGGGTGTCTCTGGCCACTCCCAGGGATGGAGAGGAGCTGCAGCTGGAGCCTTTCTGTTTTCCTGGCATGTGTGGCAGGACTGTACTTCTCTTTCTATGTCAGCATCCATACCTGGCCACCACATGTATGAACGTGCCAAGCCCTTCATCCTGGAGATGCCTGGGTGTGTGTAGTGTAGATGTTTTAAAAGGGTGGCCCTCCCCTTCTTTGGAACAACCACTCTCGCTCCCCAGAGCACACATCCATCTCTGACACTGAGTTCAAGCCTTCTCTGGCTGTAGGCCTTGAACATTGAAGCCACCTCTTTTGGCCAGCCATTCAAACACCACAACAGCACTTGTGATAATATTTCATCTTTCGCAGTCCACTGCTTCACTTGGGCTGTTGTGATTGGTGGGTCTTCCACCACATCCAGCATGAGGACCTGTCCTGTGTCATCCTCCTCTTCAGTGTGTGGCAGTGGTAGCCTGCTCAATGCGTCTGCGTTTGCGTGGTCTTTGCCTGGCTTGTACACCATATTGTACTCGTACGCTCTCAGAAGTATTGCCCACCGTTGCACTCTTGGTGACCCCATCTGTGGCACCGGCTTCTTTTCATGGAAAAGCGAGATCAATGGCTTGTGATCAGTGCTGATCGTGAATCTTCGTCCATAGATATACTTGTGAAATCGCTTGATTCCGAATATGATGGCTAACCCCTCCTTGTCGAGCTGTGAGTAACGCTTTTCAGCTGGTGTCAATGTGCGTGACATGAAGCCTATGGGCTTTTCACTTCCGTCTTCCATGATGTGTGACAGCACGGCGCCGACTCCGTACGGTGAGGCGTCGCATGCCAGCACAAGTTCTTTGTCTGCTGAATAGTGAGCCAGGACTTTTGCTGATTTCAGCAGCTGTTTAGACAAACTAAACGCATCTTCTTGTTCTTTCTTCCAAGTCCACTGAATGTCTTTTCTTAACAATCTGTGTAATGGTGCTAGGCGTGTGGCGAGATTAGGAAGGAACTTGTTATAGTAGTTTAAAAGGCCAAGATATGCTTTCAGCTCAGTCACTGTGGTTGGAGGTGGAGCTTCCTCGATGGCTGTTACCTTGCTTTGCACTGGGTGCAGGCCTTCAGCATCAATCTTGTGACCCAAGTACTCAACCTGGTCTTGCAAGAATGCACACTTGCTTCTGCGCAGTCGCAGTCCTGCCTCTTTCAGTCGTCTGAGTACCTCATCCAGCGTGCTCAGATGCTCTACAGTGTCTCTTCCAGTCAGTAAAATGTCGTCAAGGTAAACAGCTACTCTGGGCAGGCCTTGTAACAAACTCTCCATTGTTCTCTGAAATATGGCTGGAGCAGATGAGACTCCGAACGGGAGCCTATTGTAGGTGAAAAGGCCTCTGTGTGTGTTTATCGTTAGGTATTTCTTGGAGTCATCCTCCATCACGATCTGCTGATAGGCGTGGCTTAAATCAAGTTTGGAGAACCGTGTCCCTCTTGCCAGTGTATTGAACAGGTCTTCTACACGAGGAATAGGGTATTGCTCTAGTGAGGAGGCGCTGTTTACTGTTAGTTTGTAATCGCCACATATTCTAATGGAGCCGTCCGGCTTCAACACAGGAACAATTGGTGCTGCCCACTCAGCGTACTTGACAGGTGTTATGATGCCCTCTTTCAGGAGCCTATCTATCTCCTCTTCTACTTTCGCCCTCATGGCATACGGAACTGAGCGGGGCCTATAGAACTTTGGACGGGCCTCCGCAGACACACGGATTGTTGCCTTCATGCCTTTTAACATGCCTAGTTCTTTTTTGAAAACATCCTCATGCTTTGACAGTACTTCCTGTAGGTCATGTGCATCTGTTTTTACATGTTTGATTTCATCCCACTTGAGCTTCAAAGCCTCCAGCCAGCCTCTACCTAACAAGCTAGGTCCAGTGCCCTTCACCACCACTAGGGGCAATGTCTTCATTTGCTGAGCATAGTTCACTTTTACTTCAGAAACTCCCACTACTTTGATTTTCTCTCCAGTGTATGACTTCAGAGACATTTTACTTTCATTTAATTTGGGGCGTTTATTTTCTTCCCACATCTCATTGAATTTCTTTTCATTCATAATGCTCACACTGCATCCTGTGTCTATTTCAAAGTTTACTTTCTTTTTATTCACTTCCATGTTGACTTCGAATGGTTTAATTCTCTGCATGGAAGTTTCTGTATTCAGGCATGCCAGTGTGAATGCTTCTTCGTCATCAGAGCTATCGTCATCATTTTGTCTCTCACACACGTTGTGTGACCTGTGTGGACGGGGTTGAGGGCGTGCGCGCCGCTCTGCTCTGTGTGCTTTGGTTTCACTGGGACGGGCATCATCTTTACTTTTATTCCTACAAGCCTTAGCGATGTGCCCTACTCTCCCACAAAAATGACACTTGGCATCTTTAAATTTACATTCGGCTGCACTGTGCCTTCCGTGACAACGATAACAATCTCTCTCTTTGTTTCTCCATTCTCCTCTTGTCTCTTTTCCCTCCGTTTTCATGCTGTTACATGCTACGGCCGCCTTTTGTAGGTCTTGGGCATTTTTACTTGCAGTTTCTGCAGCTACTGCTATCTTAAATGCTTTTTCAAACGTCAGGTCTATTTCGGAGAGCAGACGTCTTTGAATCCGGTCGTCATTCATACCGCACACAAGACGATCTCTTAACCTTTGCTCCAGTGTAGTGCCAAAGTTACAGTCATGAGCTAGTCGTCTGAGCTCCGCTACATATGCACTCACAGATTCCGTAGGCTGACGTGAACGCGAGTCAAACACATATCTCTGCACCATCTCGCTTGGTTTAGGATTGAAGTGCTCTTTCATTACTTGTTTTAACTGATCGAATGTTTTCGAAGATGGCTTATCTGGACTCACCAGGGTTTCTCATGAGCTTGTACGTTGCTGGACCGACCACACTGATTAGGATAGCCCTCTGTTTCTCTCCATCATCGATCCCATTAGCTTCAAAAAACTGATCGAGAACCTCGCAGTACTCTTCCCAAGTCTGCTCTTTTGCATCAAAAGTTGACAGGGTGCCTATCATCATCGTAGTCATCTTTCCGTTTTGCTCGTTACCTCCATGTCCAATAGCACTTTGCACGTTCCTACCGTCTGCCACCTGCGGTCATCCCGACGCATCCGACTTTAATCAGGCACTTTTCTCCTCCATCCAGTATCCTCGTCGCCAATATGTGATAACGTAGTTTCCATTAAATGAGGATTCAATCCAGATGATCATGTTCAGTATTTAATATAAGAACTCGCAGAGGTTGTAGATAACGTACATCACTCAGGTTAGGTATCTGCTTAATCTACTGTCAATGTCTTGACCTCCAGGGTTAACTGTACCTCCTGATGGAGTGGGGTGGTATTGCAATAGTATCTATATCAACCAGATAATCACGATACCACAGTTACCAAATAGTTTTTTATGCCAATATCCACCATTTGGAAGTGGAATACATTCGTTTTGAGCAAAAGAAAAAAACATTGTTTGTCAAAAAGTGATTCCATCTTTCTGAAAAGCATTTTGGACGCATAAAAACAAGAAATGTTGGTATTTCTGTTAATTTCAATGCAAACGTGTTCCTAACCTTACTAAATTGTTTTCTATGCCATTCTCCACCATATGGAAGTGGAATACATTCGTTTTTAGCAAAAAAAAATCATTGTTTGTCAAAAAGCGATTCTATCGCTCTGAAAAGCATTTTGGACGCATAAAAACAAGAAATGTTGATATTTCTGGTAATTTCAATGCAAACGTGTTCCTAAGCATACCAAATTGTTTTTTATGCCATTTTCCACCATTTGGAAGTGGAATACATTCGTTTTTAGCAAAAAAAAAAAACATTGTTTGTCAAAAAGTGATTCAATCACTCTGAAAAGCATGTTGGACGCATAAAAACAAGAAATGCAGATATTTCTGATAATTTCAATGCAAACGTGTTACTAATCTCACCAAATGGTTATTATGCCATTTTCCACCATTTGGAAGTGGAATTCATTCGTTTTGAGCAAAAGAAAAAAATATTGTTTGTCAGAAGTGATTCCATCGCTCTGAAAAGCATTTTGGACGCATAAAAACAAGAAATGTTGATATTTCTGTTAATTTCAATGCAAACGTGTTACTAATCTCACCAAATGGTTATTATGCCATTCTCCACCATTTGGAAGTGGAATACATTCGTTTTGAGCAAAAAAAAAAACATTGTTTGTCAAAAAGTGATTCTATCGCTCTGAAAAGCATTTTGGACGCATAAAAACAAGAAATGTTGATATTTCTGTTAATTTCAATGCAAACGTGTTCCTAACCATACCAAATTGTTTTCTATGCCATTCTCCACCATTTGGAAGTGGAATACATTCGTTTTTAGCAAAAAAAAAACAACATTGTTTGTCAAATGTGATTTGATCGCTCTGAAAAGCATTTTGGACGCATAAAAACAAGAAATGTTGATATTTCTGGTCATTTCAATGCAAACGTGTTCCTAAGCATTCCAAATTGTAGTTTTTTTTTGCTAAAAACGAATGTATTCCACTTCCAAATGGTGGATATTGGCATAAAAAACATTGATGGTCAAAAAGTGATTATATCGCTCTGAAAAGCATTTTGGACACATGAAAACAAGAAATGATGATATTTCTGTTAATTTCAATGCAAACGTGTTACTAATCTCACCAAATGGTTCTTATGCCGTTCTCCACCATTTAGAAGTGGAATACATTCGTTTTGAGCAAAAAAAACAAACATTGTTTGTCAAAAAGTGATTCTATTGCTCTGAAAAGCATTTTGGACGCATGAAAACAAGAAATGATATTTCTGTTAATTTCAATGCAAACGTGTTACTAATCTCACCAAATGGTTATTATGCCCGTTCTCCACCATTTAGAAGTGGAATACATTCGTTTTGAGCAAAAAAAACAAACATGGATTGTTGTCAAAAAGTGATATCTATTGCTCTGAAAAGGCATTTTGGACGCATAAAAACACAGAAATGTTGATATTTCTGGTATAATTTTCAATGCAAACGTGTTCCTAAGCATACAAAATTGTTTATAGCATTTTCCACCATTTGGAAGATGATTACATCGTTTTGAGCAAAAGAAAAAAACATGTTTGTCAAAAAGTGATTCAATCACTCTGAAAAGCATGTTGGACGCATAAAAACAAGAAATGCAGATATTTCTGATAATTTCAATGCAAACGTGTAACTAATCTCACCAAATGGTTATTATGCCATTTCCACCATTTGAGAAGTGAATTCATTCGTTTTGAGAAAAGAAAAAAATATTGTTTGTCAAGAAGTGATTCGATCGCTCTGAAAAATACATTTTGGACGCATAAAAACAAGAAATGTTTGATATTTCCACTTTTCGACAGTTTCTAATGCAATACGTGATCTTCGTAAGGGCATACCAACATTGTTTTTATAGTATGCTCATTGTATTTCAAGCATTAGTCTATGAATAATTCATCAGTTTGATTGTAAACAGCAATACATTTATGTCAAAGATGATATTCAATCACTTTCTGACAAAGCTATGTTAAGCTGGATGCGCAGCACGGCATAAAGAAACAAGAAATGCATGACATAGATCGTAGTAATTTTCTATGCATAATTGATTCAAATGCAAACTTGTTCCAAAGATAAATTAATCTCACCAAATTGTTTATTATATTAGCACATTGTCTCCACCATTTGGAAGTGGAATTCATATTCGTTTTGAGACAAACAGAAAAAAACTACTGTGTTGTCCAGAAAGTGATATCGATCGCTTTTGAAAAGCATTTTTGGACGCATAAAAACAAGAAATGTTGATATTTCTGGTCATTACAATGCACACGTGTGTTTCCTAAGCATAACCAAATTGTTTTATTATGCCATTTCAACCATTTGGAAGTGGAATTCATTTTCGTTTTGAGCAAAAGAAAAAACATTGTTTGTCAAAAAGTGATTCAATCACTCTGAAAAGCATGTTTGGACGCATAAAAACAAGAAATGCAGATATTTCTGTTAATTTCAATGCAAACGTGTTCCAAAGCATACCAAATTGTTTTTTATGCCATTCTCCACCATTTGGAAGTGGAATATATTCGTTTTGAGCAAAAAAAAAAAAACGTTTGTCAAAAAGTGATTGTATCGCTTTGAAAAGCATTTTGGACGCATAAAAACAAGAAATGTTGGTATTTCTGTTAATTTCAATGCAAACGTGTTCGTAACCATACCAAATTGTTTTCTATGCCATTTTCCCACCATTTGGAAGTGGAAATACATTCGTTATTGGCAAAATAAAAAACCCATTGTTGGTCAAAAGTGATTCTATCGCTCTGAAAAGCATTTTGGACGCATAAAAACAAGAAATGTGATATTTCTGTTCATTTCAATGCAAACGTGTTCCTAAGTATTTCCAAATTGTTTTTTATGCCAATATCCACCATTTGTAAGTGGAAATACTTTCGTTTTTTAGCAAAAAAAACAAACATCGTGATGGGTCAAAAAGTGATTATATCGCTTCTGAAAAGCATTTTGGACGCATTGAAAAACAAGAAATGATGATATTTCTGTTAATTTCAATGCAAACGTTGTTCGTAAACCATACTAAATTGTTTTCTATTGCATTCTCCACCATTATGGGAAGTGGAATACATTCGTTTTTAGCAAAAAAAAAATTATTGTTTGTCAAAAAGCGATTCTGTCGCTCTGAAAAGCATTTTGGACGCATTAAAAACAAGAAATGTTGATATTTCTGTTTAATTTCAATGCAAACGTGTTACTAATCCCACCAAAATCTTATTATGCCACTCTCTACCCATTTGAAAGCTGGACTATATTCGTTTTGAGCAAAAAGAAAAAAAAAAGTTTGTCAAAAAGTGATTCCATCGCTCTGAAAAGCATTTTGGACGCATAAAAACAAGAAATGTTGGTATTTCTGTTAATTTCAATGCAAACGTGATCGTTACTATACCAAATTGTTTCTATGCCATTCTCCACCATTTGGAAGTGGAATACATTACGTTTTTTAGCAAAAAAAAAAAAATCATTGTTTGTCAAAAGTGATTCTATCGCTCTGAAAAGGAATGTTTGGACGCATAAAAACAAGAAATGTGATCTATTTCTGGGTCCATTTCAATGCAAACGTGTTCCTAAGCATTCCAAATAGTTTTTTATGCCATTCTCCACCATTTTGGAAGTGGAATGATTCGTTTTTGAGCAAAACAACAACATTGTTGGTCAAAAATTTATTCTATCGAGCTGATAAAAAAGAGCACTTATTGGACGCATTAAAAACAAGAAATGTTGATATTTCTGTTATAATTTCAATGCAAACGTGTTCCAAAAGCATACCAAATTGTTTTAATGCCATTCTCCACCATTTGGGAATGGAATTATATTCGTTTTGAGGCAAAAAAAAAAATAAGTTTGTCAAAAAGTGATTGTATCGCTTTGAAAAGCATTTTGGACGCAATAAAATAAATAAATATTGATATTTCTGTTAATTTCAATGCAAACGTGTCCTCCTAAGCATTCCAATTGTTTTCTATGCCATTCTCCCACCATTTGGAAGTGAAACTACATTCGTTTTAGCAAAAAAAACAAAACATTGTTTGTCAAAAGTGATTCTATCGCTCTGAAAAGCATTTGTGACGCATAAAAACAAGAAATGTCGATATTTCTGGTCATTTTCAATGCCAAACGTCTTCCTAAGCATACCAAATTGTTTTAATGCCATTTTCCACCATTTGGAAGTGGAATTACATTTCGTTTTTAGCAAAAAAAAACTCCATTGTTTGTCAATTGATCGCTCTGAAAAGCATTTTGGACGCATAAAAACAAGAAATATTGATATTTCTGGTCATTTCAATGCCAGACGTGTTCCCTAAGGCATTCCAAATGTTTTCTATGCCATTCTCCACCATTTGGAAGTGGAATACATTCGTTTTTAGCAAAAAAAAACCCATTGTTTGTCAAATGTGATTTGATCGCTCTGAAAAGCATTTTGGACGCATAAAAACAAGAAATGTTGATAATTCTGGTCATTTCAATGCAAACGTGTTCCTAAGCATTCCAAATTGTTTTTTATGCCAATATCCACCATTTGGAAGTGGAATACATTCGTTTTTAGCAAAAAAAACAACATTGATGGTCAAAAAGTGATTATATATGCCTTCTGAAAAGCATTTTGGACACATGAAAACAAGAAAATGATGATAATTTCTGTTAATTTCAATGCAAACGTGTTACTTAATCTCACCAAATGGTTCTTATTGCCGTTCTCCACCATTTAGAAGTGGAATACATTCGTTTAGTGCAGCAAAAAAAAACAAACATTGTTGTGTTTCAAAAAGTGATTCTAGTTGCTCTGAAAAGCATTTTGGACGCATGAAAACAAGAAATGATATTTCTTAGTTAATTCAATGCAAACGTGTTACTAATCTCACCAAATGGTTATTATGCCGTCTCTCCACCATTTAGAAGTGGAATACATTCGTTCTTCAGCAAAAAAAAAAACAAACATTGTTTGTCAAAAGTGATTCTTATTGCTCTGGAAAAGCATTTTGTGGACGCATATAAAACAAGAAATTGATTGATATTTCTGTGGTAATTTTCAATGCAAACGTGTTTCCTAAAGCATACCAAATTTGTTTTATATGCCATTTTCCACCCATTTTGGAAGTGGAATTCATTCGTTTTGAGCAAAGAGAAAACATTAGTTTGTCAAAAATGATTCAATCACTCTGAGCAGTGTGTTGGACGCATAAAAACAAGAAATGCAGAATTTTCTCTGATAATTTCAATGCGATGTGAACGTTTGTAACTAATCTCACCAATGGTTATTATGCCATTTTCCACCATTTGGGAAGTGGGAATTCATTCGTTTTGAGCAAAAGAAAAAAATATTGTTTGTCAGAAGTGATTCGATCGCTCTGAAAAGCATTTTGGACGCATAAAAACAAGAAATGTTGATATTTCTGGTCATTTCAATGCAAACGTGTTCCTAAGCATACCAAATTGTTTTATATGCCATTTTCAACCATTTGGAAGTGGAATTCATTCGTTTTGAGCAAAAGAAAAAAACATTGTTTGTCAAAAAGTGATTCAATCACTCTGAAAAGCATGTTGGACGCATAAAAACAAGAAATGCAGATATTTCTGGTAATTTCAATGCAAACGTGTTCCAAAGCATACCAAATTGTTTTTTATGCCATTCTCCACCATTTGGAAGTGGAATATATTCGTTTTGAGCAAAAAAAAAAACGTTTGTCAAAAAGTGATTGTATCGCTTTGAAAAGCATTTTGGACGCATAAAAACAAGAAATGTTTGGTATTTCTCGTTAATTACAATGCAAACGTGTTCGTTACAATACCAAAGTTTTTTTCTATGCCAGTTTCTCCACCATTGGAAGTGGAATACATTCGTTATTGGCAAAAAAAAAACCCATTGTTTGTCAAAAGTGATTCATATCGCTCTGAAAGCATTTGGACGCATAAAACAAGAAATGTTGATATTTCTGGTACATTTCAATGCAAACGTGTTCCTAAGTATTCCAAATGTTTTTTTATGCCAATATCCACCATTTGTAAGTGGAATACATTCGTTTTTAGCAAAAAAACAACAACATTGATGGTCAAAAAGTGATTATATCGCTCTGAAAAGCATTTTGGACGCATGAAAACAAGAAATGATGATATTTCTGTTAATTTCAATGCAAACGTGTTCGTAACCATACTAAATTGTTTTCTATGCCATTCTCCACCATATGGAAGTGGAATACATTCGTTTTTAGCAAAAAAAAATTATTGTTTGTCAAAAAGCGATTCTGTTGCTCTGAAAAGCATTTTGGACGCATAAAAACAAGAAATGTTGATATTTCTGTTAATTTCAATGCAAACGTGTTACTAATCTCACCAAATGGTTATTATGCCATTCTACACCATTTGGAAGTGGACTACATTCGTTTTGAGCAAAAGAAAAAAAAAAAGTTTGTCAAAAAGTGATTCTATCGATCTGAAAAGCATTGGACTGCATAAAAACAAGAAATGTTGCGCTTATTTCTGTTAATTTCAATGCAAACGTGATCGTTACCATACCAAATTGTTTTCTATGCCATTCTCCACCATTTGGAAATGGAATACATTCGTTTTTAGCAAAAAAAAAAAATCCATTGTTTGTCAAAAGTGATTCTATTGCTCTGAAAAGCATTTTGGACGCATAAAAACAAGAAATGTTGATCTATTTCTGGTCATTTCAATGCAAACGTGTTCCTAAGCATTCCAAATAGTTTTTTATGCCACTTCTCCACCATTTTGAAGTGGAATGCATTTTGCACGTTTTGCAGCCAAAAAAAACAACAACATTGCTGCTGTCAAAAAAATT
>OLKM01006002.1:0-15341 GCA_900291075.1 Melanogrammus aeglefinus | reverse complement strand
GTTGATGTAGCCTGGCCTAGTAGGCCTACATTGAAGGTGCCTCATTACCTTTATGAGAATTCTACAGTAGCCTATTCGTTTAACAATGTATATGTCATAGTTAAGGGCACCGATGAGTGTAGAACTCACCCAAAGCAAGATGTCAACAATATAAGCTTTAGCTTTTGGGCTTCCCTGGTCACATCTGCAGTGCTTTTAATAAATTTCTAACAAACAAGTTCGAGAGATCTTGAATACATGTTTTTTTATTTATTTTCCCACAGGCCCAAGTATTCCACCGGCTTGCGGAGAGAAGTGAAGATTGGAAGTGAAGAATAATTTTCTGTACTTGCTATTGAAGGATTGAATCCTCTTTCTGGCATCCTAAAGATACCTTCTAATTAGACAGCCCATAGGGTATGGGCATCAGATGTTGGAGTTGCTGAATTTTGTTCCATAGTTCAAGTGGAATATTAATGTACTTGATAAAAGCAATTTAACCAAGTACATACATCCGAATAATAGTACAGCACTGTAAATAGCAGTTGTTGCTTTTTTTTGTTTTTGTTTTTCCAAGTTTGTGGTCTCTGAGCTGCCTGAAGGTAAGATGGTGAAAACCCAAACAGGAAGTACAAACCTCCTGTGGTCGCTGCCATCTCCACCCTCCAATATCTACTTACAGATCTACAAAACCATTGTTAAAGATTCACACCTTGATCCAACGCTAATTTCTCAGTTTTTTAGTCTGTGACTGTGAAAATCTTTGGGTGTAAGCCCATGCATTAGTTAACAACCAGACTCGGACAATAATAACAAAATATCCTGAACAAATAATCTAAATAGAAACACATTACAGAGCAGTGCAGCAATTAAGAGCTAAACTCCATTTTTAAAACGGTGAACTCCGCCATGTATGTATCACCATGTGGCACAATACACGTATATGAGAATGCATATCTATTCAGACCTGTAATTCATGGCATAGACTTTTTCCACACAGCTATAGATTTTTTTTTTTTCAATTCTCTATCTATGGTTATATTTAGGGCAATATATACATTGCCTTACTTCCTTGTCTGCAGCCAGCCAGCTACACCAAATTCATGACCTGCAAGAAGCAGCAAACAGAACTTGTCTCAGCAATCTGTGTACTGACTAAGTTATGTAGCCATGTAGCCTTATTGTGATGGCCAGTGACATCTCAGTGAAAAATTGTATCTCTGCATGAGGAATGACTTAAGCTCTCTAAAAGAGCCTAAGGCCTACCTGCATAAACTGTTAAGTTGAACTTAAAAGATATCAGATGTTTGAAAAATAAAATCATTTCTTTCAAACCAGGAAATAATCATAAAATCAAACCTTTTGTCTTAATCTGAGACAAAACAAGTTGCATAATAAGCGCTCTCTCTCTCTCATCTCTCTCTCCTCTCTCTCTCTCTCTCTCTCTCTCTCCTCTCTCTCTCCTCTCTCTCCTCTGCTCGATCTCTCTCTCTTCTCTCTGCTCTCGTCGTCGCTTCTGAGTGATATCTATCTCTCTCGGCTCGTCTCTTGACAGGAGATGAATGGAGTAGCAGAGAATTTTAAAAGACGAGCATTTATGAATTAACCAATTGTCATTTTATCACACCATATAGGTATGTTTCTTCACACATACACCTTTAAACATACACATATTGCATCCACCTCACCACATGAAATAGTCATCACCTTGAATTGAAAGATTACAATAAATTCAATTGTGTATATATATTGCAAATTAGAACTTATTATATTTCTCTAGGGTTGACCTTGTATTTTGTCCTAAATTCTCATCTGTATTACAAAATACAGCTTTGATTCTCCATTTCTATTTAGCAGCTCACAACTACCCGAACAGGTACAACCCTTCACTCTGGGCTAATACATTGTCACAAATATGCAGTTAATTAAGTCACATCAGCATTCAATGTAAAACGTTTCTACTTTGTTTTGGGATACGTATCAAAATGTAGCCTAGCTTAGCCCCAGGCTAACGTACTTCAGCATAATATGCTCCACTTGCTCCGGCGTGGCAAGCAACCTGCTGGGGTGTTGACTCCAGACACCAAATAGGCCTGTCAATTTTGACTTTAGCAGCTTCCCAATCTACGACGACTTCATTCTCTTTAAAAGTCCAGTTTTTCTGTCTGGCAACACCGCATTATTTACGCTTATCCATTTTCAGCTCCGTCCGACTCTCCGACTCTGGCCCAGCATGGCCATGAGGTCCGCCCACCGTTCGGGCCTGTTTGTGTTGTAATTGAGACAGCACTGTCAGGGCTCTCTTAGCCTGTGCAGCGCCATTGTTTGATTGGACAATGACAAATTAGACCAATAATGTTTCCAATGCTGGCAAACACAGCTGCTTAGCCCTCTGTAGCCATATCGCCGCCAAATTGATGGGAAAACCGACGCGGACCGGAAACGGACCGACCGGCACACATTGGGTCAACGGCCCACCGGGACGATGGCCGGTATGCCAGATGGCCAGTCTACCCCTGCCTACAATGAACCTTGGTAAGCCACCTCTTTCAACGGCTTACAGACGAGGAGTTAACCAGTAAGTGTGGTATAGTACATATTTTCTAGGAGTCCCAAAAAGGGGAGGTAGAAGTAATTTGTTGATGGTTGATCACTGTTTCTCACCCTTCGATGGATAGAATTTTTCTGAAGGCGGTCGATTGAATGTTCTGCAGCTTCATGTTGCAGTAGGGCCCGCCTTAGAGAGACCAGTTTCAGAGAGAACAGCTGCAGAGAGACCAGCATCATCTTGCTGTAGGGCCCACCTTAGAGAGACCAGCTTCAGAGAGACCAGACTTAGTGAGACAAGCTTCACAGAGACCAGATTCATGTTGAAGTAGGGCCCTCCTTAGAGAGAACCAGCCTTCATGTTGGGCAGGGTGCAAGCAGGGGGCCCGCCTTAGAGATACCGGCTTCAGAGAGACCAGCCTTAGAGACCGGCTTCATGTTGCAGTAGGGCCCGCCTTAGACATTCCAGCTTCAGAGATACCAGCTGTTGGAGCTATGTAGTTGTAAGATTTAATTTGTAAAACAGTTTATTTAGTTTGTTTCTTATTTATAAATAATATGAATTATTGTTATGTTTATTCTTCAATCTTGTATTATAAATCTTAAGTTAATATTGGAGTTTGTTTATGCTTTTGTTTTTGAAAAAATTATTACTAGCCTATATATAGAGGTAGGCGGGCATAGGTAAGAACAAGGCACTGGGAAGGGTCATGGTTTTTTACGAGTCGCGGAGAGACGAAGAGATGAGGCGAGCCAGTTCCAACTGGTGCACATTTGTTTGTGTATGCTTGGAAGACCAGAAAATAAACCTCAGAAACCCAAATTCACGCACCGGACAGTTGGACTCTTTTCCCTGCATGTGTACGATTCGTCCCCCTGGTGCCCAGTGGCGATTTTGATACGTTAGCTTTGTTTGTTTTCTTAATTTTCAAGTTATTGTTTTGTTGAGGACAAATCGCCAACTACACAAAGTAAAAAATCTTCCTAAAGTATTTCCCCCCCCCCCCCCCCACGAAAAGCCACTCAAAGTGGACATTGGCAGTTGTAAATGGTTTGGATCGCTCGCCTCTTTTGATGCGGAAAGACACCTCGCCAAACCTGGAAGCCGCTGGCCGGCGAACATCGCTCAACCACTGATCCGGTTAGTGTGAAAAGATTCCTCTCGAAGGCGTTACTCCGGAAACGGTAAACACTATTGGATGTGCTCGGGCATTTGTTTCACACTGTAAGCAAGTTGATGTGTAATAAGTGAAAGTTTACGAGCCAGTATGGATCGCACGGTGACGCCCCACTACGTTACCAGATAAGCTCATTCGTAGAACATTCATTCTAAAGCGCTGACGTTAAAACCAGATGTCCTGATTGTGTGGACAATGTTTCTGTGTTTAAAGAGGAAAATTAAAGGTGCGCCATTAAATGAGTTTGAAGCGGAATTTGAGACACAGAGGAAATGTCCGACACTGTGTTAAAAACAAAAAGCGACATTGCTTAACCGTGCCGCAACACCACGGGAACGTGAAGCTTACGGCCAAAGGCTTGCATTCCACATTCGAAAACGTGCCAAAAAAGGAGGTCTCTAAAATGCAAACAAGAAAAAAGTACTGGAAGCAAAAATGTTGTGTCTTGATGAATCCCACTGACGGGATGTGCATGCAGTGCAATATCAGCTTGGTCAGTTCATTAATGCTACGAGGAAGCAAATGAAAACACATGAACTCTTTCCTTGAAATCTAAAACCTGGCCCGAGAGTGAAGTTGAAAGACAAAATAAAATATTTTTCAATTGCCAAAAAAGAAAACCTTTTGTGATTTTACAGAAGAAGCCAAGACTGGTTATCTGATGCCGGTCACGCCATATAGGCCTAACGACAAAAGAAATGTTAATCGAACCCTCCAGAAAACCCCAAGTGTTGGCTTCTGAATGGAATTAATCCCAAGAGGACAGTGTTTCAAACCATTTCATGTCCTAGGTGCTCAAATTACAAAGCCAATTCTCATGTAATCCAAAGCTCATCTTCCAACTTGCCTCTGCCGAGAATAAAGAGTTGAAGCTGGATAAGGCAGCGCTAACATGAGCGAATGGCTGCATTAAAGAAGGAAACATTTTTCTGGAAGCCAAAGAAGTAGGAACTAAGAAAAGAAAAGGAAAAGTTTGCTCTGAAAACCGAACCTGGCAGTAGCCAATGCGAAAACTTCATGTCTGGAAGTCACTCAATGTGTGGGTTCTAAAGCCCATCCAACGGAAATGAACTCTTATTTTGAAAGGAACCAAGTCTCAAATAAACACAAGCCAAACTGAATTCACATGCACATTTTTTTGTCCTCAAAAATGAAAAAAAAAGTGAAATTCTGGGTGAACCTAGTCATGTAGGACCAGTTGTCAAGGCCTAAACAAACGGCTGTGAACCAAATTGATTCAGACCTGCAACAGATATTCCAGTCACGAGGCACCAAATGGTTCATGATGGCTCAACAGTGTGGAATGAATCTATCTCAAATCTAGGAAGGCAATCAATACACCCCAAAATGAGATTGTGAACATCATGCAGCGTCAAGAATGACAATCACAACATGCTGGTTCAGGCAAATCTATCATCTTGCTCTGCCAATGAGAAATATTAAATGTGTTTGATGGTGATCCGCTGCAATTTCAATCCTTCATTAGATTCTTTGAAGTTGGCATAGAAGGAAAACAGGTAATGGGAGTGAACCGCCTGCATTTTATTTTTGAACAGTACACTAGGGGTCAGCCCCAGAGACCTGGTGAAGAGCTGTCATCATCTACCCCTGCCCAGGGGCTAGAACCGCTAAATCCCTTCTGACTGAGCATTTTTGGAAATGAACATAAAAATTGCTTCAGCATATATGGACAAAGTCCACAACCTGCCCACCCATTAAAACAGAGCACGTGGAAGCACTGCAATCGTTCTCACTCTGTTTCTTCGAGGTTTTGCCAATTTAACACAGCAAATTGTGTGTATATGAAGGAGTTGGTATGTGCCAATCCAACCCTCAGAAACATTATTTGGAAAATGCCCTATAGGCTAAGGGAAAAGGTGGAGACGTGCATGTGGATCTTCAGGAGAAAAGAAGGACGAGTTGTGTCACTGAACCTGTGACTTTGAGAAACAAGTCAAGATTGTTCCTACACGCCGCTTTTGCAACATTCCAAGAATCACAGACCCCGCCAGCCCACAAACAAGCTCCCAACACATATTAATGCAAAATCCAAAGGAAAAGAAAGAAGCACATTTGCCACCAGCATCATGCAGTGAATGAAGGAGATAGAAGCTATGACGACAATGAGACCCAATTCTCTTCTACTCAAAGTAACATCAAATGCTGTTTATTTTGTCAACAAACAAGTCACTCGATGGAGAAATGCCACTTCTTTAAGATGAAGATGCATCAGGACAGACAAGATATGTTTCATAAAGGAAAAGGAATTTGTTTTGTTGCCTAAAGGCCGGCCACATAAGTAAAAGACTGCCAGGAGTCCGCTTGGATTGCAATGTGGCAGAAAGAAGCCATCCCTCAGTACTTCACATTGGATATAAGGATAAAAGTACATCCCTTTAAGAAGAATACAAGCAAATCTGTGAAGTTCTCCACTAAGTTGTTTCAACCTGACAGCCTCAGACATGTGGGCATATTAGGGCCGGTGATGAGGACAATGCTGTCCTTTCCAATTGTTGCCAGTCAAAGTTTAAAGCCCACATGAGTAACACAATTGTTGCAGACGTATGCAATTTCTTGGAACCCGGGGAGTTCCAGTACATTCGTACAGTCAGTTTGGCAGAGAAATTGGGCTTGAAAGGCAAGCCAGCAGCCAACATCCTACTAAGGACAAATGGGTCAACAAAAAGATTGTTGGCACCACCATATTGACTGGTTTGGAAGTGTCTGGTAATGGATTCCCAATGATTTTATCAGTTGCCTAATCCTTAACTCAAAATACTAGGCCGTGTCAAGGTTGATATTCCACGCCAAAGAAGATGTTGAAAGGTGTCCTTAATCTGAGGAATGTAAAGCCTTCAACGATATTAATGCAATGTGGGTTTGCGCTCATCGCACTTGATGCATCAAAAGTGATGGAACCCTGGAGCTGATCAAACAGCCCAAGGCGAAGGAACCATACGCAGTCCGAACAAGAGTCGGCTGGGTCATCAATGGACCACTTCGTGTGGAGATAACTACCCAAGTGAAGACTGCTGCTCTGTTGTTACAAACAAACCGTATCTCTGTGGTCACACCCTCGAAAGAAATGCCATTAAACATATACAATACAGACCAAGATCTTCAAACGAGGAACGACATCAGGAGGAGCAGCTGGAGTTTCTAGAGAAAGACATTACATTTATGGGGATTATGAAAAGTACAACAGAAAATGAAAAAGTAGCCCGGTCCTTGTTTATCTGAGCCACTTAACGAGGATCCCCAAGAGAGCCATGAGGAGACTCCCGAAAGAAGAGCCAACCGGACCCGCCCCGGGAGGGACAAGACGATGCGTGCGACAGACTTGCCAAGGACCGACGAGGCCCGCCCCCGGGCAGGTGGGCGGGGGACCCAGAGGTCACAGAGGTCGCAGAGACTGATGTTGAGGGGTTGGGGCAGTCACGTTGTCCCGGACAGACAGTTCGATTGCGCAGCAGAGCGAAAGCACTCCAGGACGCCGTTAGTGTAAACGAACAGGGGGCCGCGGGCGAAACGGTTGGTTCAGAAATGGGGTCTATGAAGGGTGAGGAGGAAAGAGAGAAGACTGAAGAGAACGCTTTCAGCAGATGCCGTCCTCTGCAGCCAAAGAGTCCTCTAACTGTAGAGGGCGATGATAAAAAAGGAGTTCTGAGGAGAAAGAGGCCAACACCGAGGCAAAAGACGAAAAGGCTGTTCCTGGAGCTAATGTAGCAGCAGGGGCTAGCAGGAATCTCTGGGTCAGCGGCCTCTCCTCCACGACCAGAGCGACTGATCTGAAGACCCTCTTCAGCAAGTATGGCAAGGTGGTCGGGGCCAAGGTGGTGACCAACGCCAAGAGCCCTGGAGCCCGCTGCTACGGGTTCGTCACCATGTCCTCCAGCGACGAGGCCACCAGCTGCATCACCCACCTGCACAGGACGGAGCTGCACGGCAAGATGATCTCCGTGGAGCGGGCGAAGAATGAGCCTGCGGGAGAAGAGCCAGCTGACCCCAAGAGCGCCGTTGCTGAGAAGACGCAATTCCACAGAGCTCTAGGCTGACGGCAAGGACGAGAAGTCGGAGGGTGAAGGAAAGATGGCAAAGGTCCACGAGAGGACGGTAGTAATGGACAAAATCTAAAGGAGACCCCATGTCTCAGTGTAAAGGCTAAAGCAAAAGCAAGGAGCGCAGCTCCAAGAGCCGAGACCGCAAGTCCGTCAGCAAGGAGAAAAAGGACATCCTGCCATTCGACCAGATCAAGGAGCGGCGGGAGCAAGGAGCGGATACCAGCGGAGAGCGCGACGAGCTCCGCCGGCAGCAGGAGCAGCTGCGCTTCAAGCAGGAGCGGCGCGCTCCACCAAGAGGCCTTACGACATGGACGGCAGGAAGGACGACTGGCCCGAGAAACGCATGAACATGGACGACCGCTACAAGCCGCCCGGAGCGCTACCAGGACTTCGGACCACCGGGACCGCAGCCGTTTACCAGGACAACGGGATGGCCGACAGGCGAGACAACTCGCGTGCCGTTGCGGAGACAGAGATGGCCCGCACTTTACCGACCCGGGCTCGCGGATCGAAACACAGGAGGCAGAGAAGGGAGAGACAGCTGGAGCGGCCGGTATACGGCATTAAGAAAGACAAATGGCACAATATTCTTTCTTTTTCTCCATCTGTTCCTGTCTTCCCATCTTTATTTTTTCTCTTCCAGCACAACCCATCCAGCTATCGGGAAGAAGACTGTAGAATATAGTCTTAAAGAGTTAGGGGGCAGGTAGAGAGAAATAGCTCCCCTTATGTGTATTTAAGTAATTGGGTGTTTACCACTTTTCCCAATTAGGGGCCAGAATGTTGGAGCTATGTAGTTGTAAGATTTAATTGTAAAACATTTATTAGTTTGTTTGCTTAATATAAAATAATATGATTATTTTATGTTTATTTTTCTCATTTGTATTATAAATCTAAGTTAATTTGAGTTTGTTTATGCTTTTGTTTTGAAATTATTACTAGCCTATATATAGAGGTAGGCGGGCATAGGTAAGACAGGCACTGGGAAGGGTCATGGTTTTTTACCAGTCGCACGGGAGAGACGAAGGAGATGAGGCGGCCAGTTCCCACTGGTGCACATTTGTTGTGTATGCTTTGGAAAGACCAGAAAATAAACCTTCAAGAAACCAAATTCACGACCGGGACAGTTGACTCTTTTCCCTGCACTGTGTACGATTCGTCCCCTGGTGCCTCAGTGGCGATTTTGATTACGTAGCTTTGTTTGGTTTCTTAATTTTCAAGTTATTGTTTTGTTGAGGACAAATCGCCACTACACCAGCCTTAGAGACCAGCTTCATGTTGCAGTAGGGCCCGCCTTAGAGATACCAGCTTCAGAGAGACCAGCCTTAGAGACCAGCTTCAGAGAAACCCGCTTCATGTTGCAGCAGGGCCTGCCTTAGAGAGACCAGCTTCAGAGAGACCAGCCTTAGAGAGACCAGCTTCAGAGAAACCAACTTCATGTGGCAGCAAGGCCCGCCTTAGAGAGACCAGCTTCAGAGAGACCAACTTCATGTTGCAGTTCGGCCTGCCTTAGAGAGACCAGCTTCAGAGACCAGCTTGTTGTTACAGAAGGGCCCACCTTAGAGAGACCAGCCTTTGAGAGACCAGCCTCATGTTGCAGTAGGGCTCGCCTCATAGAGACCAGCCTCACGTTGCAGTAGGGCCCGCCTTAGAGAGACCAGCTTCAGAGAGACCAGCTTCATGTTGCAGTAGGGCCCGCCTTAGAGAGACCAGCTTCAGAGAGACCAGCCTTAGAGAGACCAGCTTCATGTTGCAGTAGGGCCTGCCTTAGAGTGACCAAAAAGCAAGGAGAAGTTTGAAACTTGTTTATATAGGTAGGACATATATGGAGGTCCAATGGAGGTGTTTTTTTAAAGACCTTTGATACTTAATGTGATTTGGAAACAATCCTTCATCAATTATCACTTGAACATTGATAAACCTTTTTTGCCCCTAAATTCAGATTTGTAGTGGCTTTGGCTCAATAAGCTTTAGTGCAAAGTTCCTACATTATATATGAGACTGGTAGGACAAGTTCGTACATGACTTGCAGTCTTCAATTTAAAGACCATACACATGTCAACATTTATGAGTCTTTTCCCCATTATTCTCACTTTCTCGCAATTGTTAGTTTCTCGACAATTCCTGGCCACGAGAGGAGCGCTGTTGGGCAAGTTTGAATTAAGAATTATTAAATATGTTACTTTCTAAATATGATCCTACCAAAATGCATCTTTTAAAATCATCACCGTATGTATGCAGAGTTCCACCCAAAGACGCTTGTCTAAACGAATAATAAAAAGTCAGAATGCAACGCCACTTTTGCGTTTTCTGTCAAGTTTGTTTCTTTCTAAATTGAGCCTGAGATGCTAATTGTGATTTTAAATCATGATGAATCATGGCCATTAGGAATAGTATGTTTGGGTTGGCTTTGCCCCAGGACATGATAGAACACACAAAACTAATCCCAAACAAATGTGTATTTTACATCCTGCATTTTCTTTTGGTAAAATTCATCAAAGTATTCCGCTTCTGTTGTAGTTAGATGATTCTTCCAGTATCCAGCAATACCTGAAAAAGAAGATACATGATAAATGACGCAGAAGTATTGAGGACTAATGATAAGATGAACCATAAATGTGCGTTTCTGCTCTTAGTAATTCCTTACCTTTCCTGAGGAACTCTGACACATTCTGGTCCATCATTATTCTGGGCATCAGGGAGTAGTTTGACATTTTGTTCTTTTTCATATTCTTAAACACACAACGATCGGTACATTTACATTTACATTTAGGGCATTTAGCAGACGCTTTTATCCAAAGCGACTTACAATGAGTACATTTGTCATAAGAAGTGTAACAATATATTGCTATCGGTACAGTAAGGATGTTCATAGAACCAAGTGCAAGTACAACAATCACTAGGCTAACCAATTTCCCGTGTTACAGCAATGATAGCAGCTACTGCAGCTGCTACACAGTTAAGTACTATAATACAATACAATACAACACAATACAATACAGTGTACAACGGTGGCCAGGTGGCTATGCAGAGTCGAGGTGGACTCTGAACAGATGAGACTTGAGTCGGTAATCTTCCTTATCATCTCAGAATCCAGAGGTGTGTCCAAGAACTGAGCCATCCGGGTCACAGAGGCCTCCAGATCCTACAGCAACAGAGGTTACCAAAGAGAAGTTCTTAGAGTATTCATTATCATCCTCATCTTCATATGTCTATGTGTTATAAGTGTCATGATTATTATTAGTATTAAATAGAACCAGTTTAAGTATTAAGATTGGTCTAGATTGTTAGAGTGTACATGATTAAAGGAGCTGTATTTGCAGTCTTCCTTCCAGGATCATCTCTTCATAGGAGATGTACATGATGTGCTGCTGTTCTGCAGCAGACAGCCAGCCCTTCACGTGATCGAACCACGAGCCAAAAATCGCTAAGGTTAGAGATGAAAAAAGTTTATGTGAAGGTGCAATGGCCCAAGTTGACCTGTCTCTGGATTAAATGTTAAGCCAAGCAGTGAAAACAAACACAAAGGGTAAATGTGAACAAACGCTATACACAAGTTAATAGGTTAGTTATTTAATCAGTTCTGTAATGTCCCCAAGGGGATAATTGTTTTCACAGTCAAGTCAAGTTGGTTTCAGGACAGCATACATTTGAAAAGACACAACTCAGAGCAGCAACACTGTGTAGCACACAAATAACAAATAAACTAGTATTTTCCCACATTTACAACAGATTACAGATGAACCCTCTTTCCACATATACCACAGAAAAACATGTGGACAGAAATAAACATGACATGGACAATATAGAGTGATGAAAAATCGACATATTTTTATTCAGTGCTATGATAGCTGAGGGGACAAAACTCATTTCAAACTCAACTCAACAAATTTGAAGAATTGGTTAAAGGTATTCTTGTCCTCGGGAGCTCTCCTCTCATGACAGAACTCGTGGAATGGACTGCTCCAAAGGAGAGTTATAGCAGGTGAGAGGCATATGGCACAACAGTGACCACTCCCTCCTCAAAGTAAATTCACAAACAAGTTTCGCAGAGGTTTCTAAGAGGGAGGGACTTTTTAAGTACCCATATTGTGTTTTTTTGGGGTAAATAATTGAATTGGTGGGTACTTCTAGGGTTAGGGTTAATAGACCACAACAGTGACCGCCACATTTCTCTGGGAAGTCAATTTCCCATGCAATTTCTCTATTGACCTTTCTAAGAATCGTTAAATAAAGAGTTGTTAGCCTGGAACCAAGCCAATTATCCGACAAAAACATTTGATTTGCAGCAAAATTTTTGGCAAACGGAAGGAAAGGCAAAGATACAAGCAGGGCCATTTCTTGCCATATGCAGACTATGCTGTTGAATAGTGGCCCTAATGGCACAGGGGGACCCAAGCTTACATTTCATCCTTTTTTGTATGATTGTTTTATTTTAAATAACTCGCTCACTCTCTATCCCTCTCACTATTTGAGTCACTAATTCAGTCACTCATCATCAATTTAAAAAGTATATCTAGCTAAAAATAAGTTAGGGTTATAACTAAGACGAACTACTTTACAGCATAGCTTCTCCCTTTGTTTACTAGAAATTCAGACAGAACAATAACAATAGAACCCATGCATGTGTTATAAGCCCACTGCAGATTCCAACATGCTCTCCAAGTCCATGCATGTGAAGGCAAATAAAGGAGTATCTCATCATTTGTCATTATTATATAGTATTTACTGCGCTAACCTACATCTTAGAGATATGATTCATGATAAAATTAGCAAACGTGCAAAGTGGTGCTGCTTCATCAGATCAAGCATTCATGTCTTATGAGTCATGATGAGATACCTAAGTTATTATTATCAAATTAAAAACTTTTATTTTAGGTATAGAATGTGTCCCTCAACAACAACCAGGAACGGACACATTAAAATAGGTGTGATATAATTTATTTCATGAATTTGAAGGGATTTAAATGAAATCCCAGTCTGTTTTCATGAAGGCAAGTCAGTCCAATCTTCTCCGAGCTAGTCTCAGCAAATTAACCCATTTCATAGAGAGAAAAAACAGAATTGATCCCTTATCATTATTAAAGTGCTTTGTTACACCTGTTATGTTACACCTGCTTATTCTAAGTTAACGAGACAAAATAACATTAGAAATACAAATTTCAGACTGATTGGGTTTTTAAATCATGATGAATCATGGCCATTAGTAACAGCACTTTAACAATTGGTTGGCTACTTTGCCCCAAGCCATGATAGAAAACACAATAATGATATTTTCTAGTCCCAAAAGAAATTGTATTTTACATCTTGCATTTTCTTTTGGTAAAATTCATCAAAGTATTCCGCCTCTGCTATAGTTAGATGATACTTCCAGTCTCCAGCAATACCTGAAAAAGAAAAGATCAGATGATTGATGAAGAAGTCATATACATAGGACTAATGATATGATTTACCATACTGTTAAATGTGGGATTCTGTTCTTGGTAATCCCTTACCTTTCCTGAGGAACTCTGACACATTCTGCGCCATAATTGTATTGGGGACCAGGGAGTAGTTCGACATTTTGTTATTTTTCATGTTCTTAAACACACAACGATAGGTAATCTTCCTTATCATCTCAGAATCCAGAGGTGTGTCCAAGAACTGAGCCAGCCTGGTCACAGAGGCCTCCAGATCCTAAAGCAACAGAGGTTACCAAAGAACAGTTATTAGAGTATTTATTTTAATTATCATCCTAAGTCCTATGTCAAAACAAAACAATGTAAAAATAAAGAATAAATTCAGATTCATTTCACTATTAATTTTCTTAGTATGATATAGAACCACTTTAAGTTTTAAGATTGATCCAGATTGTTATAGCGTAGCCTACATGATAAACAGAGGGGTATTTTGAGCTGTATTTGTAGTCTTCTTACCAGGATCATCTCTTCATAGGAGATGTACATGATGTGCTGCTGTTCTCTAGCAGCCAGCCAGCCCTTCACGTGATCGAACCAAGAGCCGAAAAGCACTAAGATTAGTGAAGAAAAAAGTTGATTGAATCTGCAATGGCCGAAGACATCAAATACCCATCATTCAAAGGGTAAAAGGGACACACGTATACACCACTAATTAATATGCACCTTTTCCATCAAGGAATTTCTTGAGAAATTCAGTCTGTGTCCCTGGATTAACCAAGAAGGAGGCCATCCTACTAAAGTGAGAGTAGGAAGTGAATACATCTCTCGGGTTCCTCATCACATAAATGACCTTAAATAACAAAGAAAACACGCACACAGACAGTTATAATTAGTTATAAATTGGCTTTCACCAATAATATTGTGATTGTTACTCATCCCAAGTCACTTAACAGATAAGTGTGTCTGCTAAATGACTAAATAACAAAGCATGAGTATACAGTAAATAGCTCAGAATATGAAAAAAGCCGTGTTCAGAGACATCTTCATTTGTTTTTATCTTTCCATAATGAACCTGTATGGCTCCAAGCTGCATAGCGTACCCTGGGTTTGACCTTGAGGAAGCCCGTTGACATCATGTTGTAGTGGAAGTGAGTAGTGAAGACGCGTGGGGACGGTCTCTGGTCCAGGTTAAGGTGACGTGCCATGTTACTGTGCAACCAGGGGACCCGGTCCCAGTTGGGCACTGTGTCCACCACTACTGGGTCTCCCTGGCTAATGATCAGAGGTACTATCTCCTGCATCCATGTTGTCCCTGAAAGCATCACGCAGGGTGTTTTTGTTGTTTCCTTATTTAATACATGGTGCTGTTGTGTACTTCCTGTTGCAGTCGTCTTATTTGATTCATGCGCTTTTATTTGCCAACTGGTTGTGATGTATTGGCCTATACCATTGCTGTTGAATACTCGATCCTGAATATTACTTTGGTTACTTTTCAGTACCGGGACAACTCTTCAAATCCAACAATATGCTAAAATCATATCAAAAATATGTTAAAAACATTTAAATTTCAGATAAAAGTATATCTGAAATATATACATTTAAACACACACGTTAATTAGCTGAATTAATTACACGTTAACTTCGCTAAATAACGTGTAATTACCAGAATTTCATTTTAATTTCCATGAATGTCAACCAGGCGCGTCGTTAGACCTGGGCATTCGAGGCTATAGCCCCGTTATTTTGGGAATAGCCCCGGATCGCTGTGCCGTCAAAAAAACAAAAACAAACATAATGCTGAAAATAGCCCCGTAGACTAGAGTATACTTATTTGTGGTTGTATTACCAGCAGCCACAGATGTAACTTTGTTGAGAGTGAAAACCGCAAAACTTCCCTATGAATAGCGCATCTCGCCGATAATGCTGTTTCGTGCTGCTAGCCTTTTAGTGATGAGTGTTGAGAAGGACAGTAATAAAATATCTTTGGCAAGATGGATATAAGAAGAGAGACCCGCAGTGAATTCAACCCGGTCCACTTGACATCGGGTAGGTGCATGACAGTGGTACCGTTACTTGAATAGAGCATCAGGCATTATTCTGTTTCTATGCGCTGACTTTGTGATCAAGTGTTGCGAAGACAGTAATAAAATTATCTTGGCAGATTGGATATAGAGAAG
>OLKM01006001.1:10000-15342 GCA_900291075.1 Melanogrammus aeglefinus | reverse complement strand
ACCATGGACCTTTAAAGAACTGGTTTACTATCTGCCTAATAACATGGTCATTAAAGACATGGTTTCACCAAAAAATCGGTTCCGGGTGGACGGGGCCCTAAAGACATGTTGGATGCACTTTGGGGGGTACACCCGCGGATGAGCATAGATGGGAGGCGGATTCACGAGTGTCACGTTTACTTTAGGGTGGATGTTGGAGGTTTACTCTCTGGTGGATGTTGACGGCGAACATCAGGGTGAGTAGAAAGGGACATGTGTGGTACTTCTGTTTACAGACCCCCCGTGGTTTGATGAGCAGCTTGGAAACATAGATCTGTGTTATCGTCTGAGTAATAGTTTATGCACTTGACTTTATGGTCGGAGTGCTAGCTTGTGGAGATTGACATGAAGGGCTATCGGAGGGTTAGTCAGTTTTAAGGCTGCCAGCAGGCCTGGCCCTGGGCATAGGCAGTATAGGCGAATGCTAAGGGCGCATCCTTCCGCAGGGGGCGCCAATAAAAAAATAAAAAGATATATATTTAAAAAAAAGATATCTATATATTTTTTTTGCATACTGTATTCATCTAACTATAACTTAAATGTTTAGATTACTTAGTACTTAGTATCCCCCCCCATAGACTCTACCTGAATCGGGAGGTTGGGAGGGGCGAGTTACCTTAATTAACCACTTGAAACATCATTCTGACCGGAGAGGAGAAAGCTATCTATTTGCACATCACAATGTCAAAGAAACCTAAAACCCTCTTGGCGCCCAGAGGAGAAAAGAAAGAAAGAAGAGGAGGAAAAACGGGAAGAGACAGAGGTACAGTACCTTCAATTAGTTTATCTTTAATGTAGGCCTGGCTGGCTATATATAGCCAACTGCTCACTTTGTCGGGCTCTTGTTCACCTTTCTATCTTTATTTCTCTGGAGCTAACTGTTCCCCATACATAACTCTGCTTAATACATGGCTATTGATATAATTTATTCACTTATCGAAGCGATTCGTCAGGGCATACAGTTGTCAGGGCATAGCGCGTTGTCAAGAAACGTGTAAACAACTTAACCGGAGTTAACTAGTCATGCAGCGTTTGTTTTAAAAAAAGAAAAGACCTAGCCGGTCTGCTGCTCAAAATAGTTTCTGGTTTGCATATCTTACATTTCCCATATCTTTCATATAATAATATATTATTGTATTTTTTTTACACTTCACTTGAGTGCTTGAGAACCAAACTAGATAAACCTTCTACATTTAAGTGTATTTACAATAATTTGAATCTGAACTCGGTATCTATTATTATGCTTATGAATGCCTTTAGTAAAGATATCATGCATTTATTTCAGCTATTCTGTGCATACCTTATTGTATGAGTGATTTTATTGTCAAACTGGTTTTGCAATACTATGTGTTTGTTTATTAACGTTCTAACGCGGCTGCAGTATTTCGTGCATACCTTATTTTATGTTATATTTATGATTCATTGCTTGTTTCTTGGTTTGTAGGGTTAGGGTTAGGTTTTGTGTGTTTAATTTTCTGTCTTAAATATAAAGAGCCTCAAAGACAAAAGCTTGTCACTTCTTCTGGCTCTGCCAGCATGCCATTAAGGGCTGCTTTCCCATTCAAGGTAGCCTGTGGAGTGCAGTGTAGGATTACCCCAGCTGCCTTGGGCCTATATAATTCATTACTGGCAGCCAGGGGCCAAGGCAATATAAAGTTGACCCTCCTGTAGACCTGGTTGTTTTGCTTTTCCCGTATCAAGCCGAGGCTCAGAGCCCTGACTCATGACCTCGCTATGGCTGCTAGAGCCAAAGTGGAGGGGTGTTTTACGCACGGCAGTGACGTAGCTGATTGATGAAACCTATAGCGGCACCCCGTAACATAAAATAACACTTTCACCGACAATTTTTATCCCTTACAGCGAGGTTCAGCCATTTTATAGAAAGTTATTGTTACCAATGAAAAGGCAGGACATACATTCTGTTACATCTTACTGAACTTCAAATTTCAGTTCAGATTCATCTTTAATTCTGTGTGTGCTTTGGAGTTTGCTTGATGTGTGTGTGTGCTATCAATCTCATTTTTCACACATTTTCACCGCGTGAATGAGGGCTTCAAGGCAAGATCAGTAATATCAGTGGCTAACGGATATACGCCCTTATACTGGTGATCCTTAGGTTGAGAGTTTGAATCCTGATTAAAGCATTATGGAACATGCCGTCATCGTCGCTCTTTTAAGAAACACAACATTGAACAGCACCTGAAATTCATCAGCCAATCAACATCCCGGCTCATTAGTTTCCATGAATCGGTCTGCCAAGACACAGTGTGGCATTAAGGGGAACTTCTTATTCACCAATTTTCCTTCATAATTAACTCTGTCATATTTATATTTCTTTCGTTAGTGTTCTTGACTACAAATTTTTAATTTCCCCAGAATTTCAAAGATTTTTTTTGTTATATGCTTTGAAGAAAGCCCTTAATTCACTTGAGAAATGGTTGTGCTTGTAGAGTTTTCTGCCACTTTGACCATGTGAGTCAGGCTTGCAGTTCAGGTTTTAATAAGTGGAACATCTTTCCTTTCCTTTTTCTCGGACCCCGTTAAATCACCGCTTGCGGTTATATTTATTATTTTTGTGTTTTGGTTACAGTTTAATTTCCCCCTAAAGAAACAGTCTGATATGATTCATAACATCCGATGTCTGAGCCAACCCATTTGGGCTCTCCACAAACAGCGTGCTTCAATTATCTTTGTGACCGAGATTATTGTCATGTCAAAAGTTTTTTCCAAGCCTTTCCGAGAAACGACCGAATGACGTCAAAGAGAAGGGACCAAACCCTTAAAAATAGATTTATTTCTTCATAACAGATGAGACATCACCAGCATGGGAGGGTAATGGCGCCCTGACACTATTCACAATCATCAACCTTTTGTAGAGAGGGACAAGGAGGAAGGAGAGAGAACATAGACCTCCAACAGGTTGTGAAATCTGGGAACTTTTCCCGGTAACGTATTCTATAAAGCGATGTGTCATCCTCAGAATAATGAGAGGACACAAAGGGGACGAAGGAAGGGGACACACACATATGGCTCTCTGTGTGTGTTAGTGTGTGTGTTAGTGTGTGTGTGTGTGTGTTAGTGTGTCTGTGTGTGTGTGTGTGTGTGTGTGGAAACTGCACATGTGTACCAGGTGATGTGAGTGTGTGTGTGTCTTTACCTGGATACGACGAGAGGCAGAATCAGCATCTTCAACATTCTCATTAGAAGTTCCCCAGGAAACTGGAAGTACATCACTTCCTGTTGATATGAGAGAGAGAGAGAGAGAGAGAGAGAGAGAGAGAGAGAGAGAGAGAGAGAGACAGAGAGAGAGAGAGAGAGGAGAGAGAGAGAGAGAGAGAGAGAGAGAGAGAGAGAGAGAGAGAGACACAGAGAGAGAGAGACACAGGGGAGAGAGAAGAGAGAGAGAGAGAGAGAGAGAGAGAGAGAGAGAGAGAGAGAGAGAGAGAGAGAGAGAGAGAGAGAGAGAGAGAGAGAGAGAGAGAGATTGGATAATGATGACATAATAATAATAATAATAATAATAATAATAATAATAATAATAACAATGAAATTAAACTGTATCAACTGTATTATTTGCCTGCCAATTTACTTAAACTCACAGTAGGTAAAGTTAATTGTATGACTAACACGAGCATGGTGGTGTAAGACTGCTGGTTTAAGGCCTCCCCAAAATGGCATCTTTATACATACAGTATATACTGTGCATAGAAATACACACATTAGCATGGCATTAGCATGGCGTTAGCATGGCATTAGCATGGCATTAGCATGGCATTAGCATGGTGTGGCCATGTGGGTATGTGGGAGGGGCTTGATGGTGAGTGGGAGGGGCTTGGCAGTGAGTGGGAGGGGCTTGACAGTGAGTGGGAGGGGCTTGACAGTGAGTGGGAGGGGCTTGGCAGTGAGTGGGGGGGGCTTGGCAGTGAGTGGGCGGTCCTTGAATGACGAATGAAAGTGAAAGAGGCAACGCATGGCGTCCCTGTTAAACTGAGTTAAATAACACAGTGAGAATGTGTACAAATAGATACTTGTATCTCAATATATAAATCCATTGTCCGTGGTGGTCCGTCAGGAACACAGGACTAACCCCCCACTGAAGCTTTCAATGCCAGCCTCAGGTTGAAGTCCTTGGGAATCCTTCACTGCACTCGTGTGTTAGAAGAGTGACAGAAGAACAATGTTCAAACGAAATCTGGACAGAAAACCCATCTCAAAGAACCCTCTCAATGTATGCTGCAGGGAGAAATGTAAGAAATGTCAACATTCCAAAAGTGAATTTGCAACAAAGTTCAGGTCTGGATTGTGACTAAGCGTCTGATTCCACAGGTCTACCGTCGTGTAAGGACATGGGTGCATTTTGCGCTTTGTTATTGGGAATAAATTGTTGTGTTGACTACGTTTTGACCCCTGCTGACTCACCTGATGTCATCCTCTGTGTGGACGGTTCGTCGTTCATTAATGATAGATACTTAAAACCAATCAGTGTTCCCGCGTTGGAGAAAAGCCTCTGGCAGCAACTTTACTATATTTGTCCAAGATGTGAAGCTTATAAACATAGGATATTTAGAATGGATGAAAAGGTCTAAGGCAGCTTATTAATGAGGTAGATGTTGGGTTCCAGTTTGTCTTGCTCCTCTTGATTAAATGGTAAAGAATCTAAAACATTGTCTAGGGTAGTACCCTATACACAGGATGAATACCTTGGGCATTACGGCACATAGTCCATATTCAACACCTCATCACAGAGAGAACCATTTCATTTAAACATGGTCGATCAATATACTGCAAAACCCAACTAATAGCTTAGAAAAGTGTTGGCGAATTTGAGATCAGACTGATTGCAAATGAGAAACCAAACGAAATTTATGATCAGAGCATAAGCTCTGATTTTAATCTCATTGTTTGATGGCTCTGCGTGATAGGAGAGAGAGAGAGGGATTGAATGAACTCCATCGTGTTTGACGGTGGACGGAGAACGAGGGGAGACGGGCAGATGGAACAGGGGAACATGACAGACGCAGATGAACCTGAGAGGTGAGGAGGAGGGGGTACAAGACTACGAGGTGAGGATTCCATACAGGACTGTAGTTATGGACCTTGGGGCTGATGCCTTATCTGAACCATGGAATCGTACACCTTCCTCTGTCCATCGAGGAAAGGGTGGGGCATTGGCCGGTGATCATTGAATGCTAAACGCTAAAAGTACAGATTCTGTACATTAAGTGGCACCTGGGTTTTTTGCATATGCAATGTGTTAGTGTGTGTGTGTGTGTGTGTGTGTGGTGTGTGTGTGTGTGTGTGTG
>OLKM01006000.1:0-15345 GCA_900291075.1 Melanogrammus aeglefinus | reverse complement strand
ATTTTGGACTTGAGAGAGCAAGGCGGCCCGCCATCACTAAAGGGCCCTCTGCTCCTTCTGAAAGAGCAACGCAGTCTGGAAGAGGGAAAAGGTTGACTGGCTGGGGGGGGGGGGAAAGCAGATCAAGACAACGCGGGAACAACGAATAAATCGGATATATGGAGGTACCCGCCGGACCTCGAAGCGTCTCTGCCGATTAAGTATGTGGAGAAACCATGCTGATATTGACGGAGACTCCCAATTCCCGAAGTATCTGCTGCAAATTCAAGCACACTCCCACACACATCTGGCACGGGGAAAGCAGAACGCCGATGCTACTTCCTGAACCAGGTCCACTTTGTTATAAACTATCTAAAGTCATCGCAGAGATGAGTCACCAATGAAAAGTCCTCAGTCCTGGAAGTTAGGCTTGGTACAAAGCCAAAAATCTTTCTTTGTTTGATCACTACCGGCTATCCAACCTTTGACGGGGTGCCCTGGAGAGTTGTGCTCTAGCGGCGGGCGTTGCAGGAGAGGACCGTAGTAGGGAGAGTTTAAAAGAACGCTAAAAGGAAGTTACGAACAGTAGCCCCACACTTCCAAATCCCCTTTCACAAGGATTCGAATCCTTGTGAGGAACAAGAAAACGGAAGATCTGTCCAACCAAGAATAAAATTAAGAGATAAAAAATCAACTCAATATCGGAAACATAGGACTTGATCTAATGCTGGAAAACCACACCCAACCAGCTCTGTTCCGAACATATCGAACAGTCTATACATTTATTTTCAATCCCTCATTCAACACAATAATTCAATAATTGACTATTGCATCTACTATTGCTATATCATTTGCCTGATCACTGTCCCCATTGACTCCTGTCACTTACGACGGCACAACTAGAAGCAAGGTTACATATTGGAGATTTAATTCTTAGTTATATTAGCCTCAAACAAAAGATTGAAAACAATTTTCCAGAAGATATAAAGGTCATTAGTGTAGATGGAGTAATGGAGGTGTTCTCCTCCTTGTCCTTTGGGTATCCAAATGCCGCAAGCAGTAATGAGAAGGGATAGTTATTGCCAGTATACATCCTATCTTAAGAAGCCAAGAGGTAGAAAACTCCAACTAACCTTAAGGCTGAAGTGAAAAGACTTAAAGAAGACAAGAACATAAGAATTCAGATAGATCCTGCTGACTTAAGAAGATGAATATAAACCTGAAAAGAAACCAGATTGATGTAACTTTATACACAAGAAATACAAAACAAAAGTACTAAGAAGGTGGCAGTAAATGTACAAATATATTGGCTTATAAACTACGGGGAAACAAAAGGAGACAACCCACTATTTATACAAGTGAGTTGAGGGCCCTATATGAAAAATTGATATTCACAACCCCAAGTCAGCAATGATCAGGTAATGGAGAGACTTCTCAAATCACTAAATTGACCAACTATTCCAGCGGGAATTCAAGACATATGAAGGTTACTAATTAATCCCTGCAGGATAACCTCACTCACCACAGGTGGTGGCCTGCCAGCGCTGATGTCAGTGCTTAAAGAATATGGGTCATACTCAGACTATAAACTAAATGAACAAAAAACTCATTATTAATATTCGTTACAACCCCTCTCAGTATCTTGGCTCCAGGTATCAAATAGGTTGGGATAAGAGATCCATAAAATAACTAGGAATCTTAGTACCTAAAGACCTATCCAAATTAGAAGAAATTAAATATGGCTCTCCTAAAAAAGAAATTAGACATTAACAGGCGGAATTTAATCCCCTATTTAAATCTAAGTTCTTGCATAGATTCTGTAAAAATGAATATCCTACCAAGACTTTTGCTATTAATTCACTCAGTACCCATGGAAAAATGAGAGCAGTACTTTCTCGAGTGGGATAAAATTATCTCTAGATTTATTCTTTGGTGGGAAAAAAACCACGGGTAAGATACAAAACCTTACAATTATCGAAGGAGAAAGAGGGATTGGCCCTTCCCTGTCTGAATAGATTTATCAGCATCAGTCCTCCAGAAAATGCTCGGACGTTTTTTGTGATTGTTTGTGGCCAAAAATCCTTGATACTGCGGACACGTTTTCTGAAAAAATGCGATAAAATATGAGGCATATTTATGCAATTTTATGCGATGAAATTGCGGGAACTTGGGAAAAACGTATGAACTTGCGAAAAATGCAGCTTTTTGATGACTGTCACGTCGCGTAATTACATTACTTCATGACATTCCCATGGCAAAAGGGGGAAATGGCTGCTCTTGTGTGAAGTAAACGCAACATTTTTCAACTTTCTAACTAATGAAATCTTGTCAAGACTACTAGAATAATGGCTCTCCTCAACAAATAAATTAGTCTATTATTACCACCGACACCAGAACTACAGACAACCGCATCTCTTCTCAACATTGCTTCTAAAACCGCCTATTTTGGAACGTGCCTCCTCATCTCCCAGTCATCGATGATACGGTACATGCTTCGACACTGACCAGTTCAGGCTTCACCAAAGGGCGATACTCTTCTGAGACGGCTCTCCATCGCGGTGACTGACGCCCGGCGTTCACACCGGACTCCGAAGCGCGGGAGGCGGACCGCCGCGCTGAATTTCGCGCGCGCGAGCGGCTGGTCCCTACTCAGACTTAACTACGTAAACGCCGACTTTTTCTGAGCGTGGTCGCAAGCGCCTCTGCTCCAGCTGCTCGTTTTTAAATTGCTGTTTGTTTGTGCTAAAGTGCGAGATTTAGAATTTGGGCACACAGTGTAGTTAGATATCTTAACTATTACTTCATCAAAAGAGGCCATATATTTAACCAATGATAAGGGACACTTGGATTTGCACATTTACAGAACTTGTGGAGAGCCTTTTGATTTAAACAATAGGGTATACTTACTTGTTGTATTCCATTGCACAGTGGCAGTCAGCCTCCGAACATTTGATCCTATTAGTGTTGTCTTCGAGCAGGATACAATTAGTCTCGTAGATTTTCTTTGGGTGAGAACAACTCCAGGGTACGATACGATAACTTTAACGTCTTATCGTAGGAGAAAGTCCGTGACTTGGCTGTGTGTGTGTGTGTGATTGATGTGTATGTGTCGTGTCGATGAAAAATGCGTGCTTTTTGTGTGTGTGTGTGTGTGTGTGTGTATCTTTGATTATTTGCGGCACGTATTCCTTACATATGCTATAATATATGAGAGTATTGATAGAGATTTTGATCGCGATGAAAATTACATACACACAGGGAAACGTGTGAACTTATTCTATCTATAAATCCAGCTTTATAGAGTATGTACTGAAACTCATCAGCGTATATTATCACATACTGTCAATCGCCGTTTCTTATTTTGAAAAGGGATATTGTCTGCTCTTGTGTGCGGATTCTCTCGTGCTTTTCTTGCGTGACTTTCTGCCAAGATGAAAGCGTTTCACGACTGCGAGATCTACCGGGCCTCCTCGAAAAGATCGCGAACACGATACGGCGCACGCCGACATCCAGAACGCAGACCGGCGTCTCTGTCGCTATTGCTCTGATAAGAACACTAGTAACGATGGGCGCCGATAATCACGCGGTCTCCGTTCCGCTGACTATTCGTCGGCGCTTCAGGATGCTACTCTGACTGAGTGAGCTCTCTCGCGGTGACTGAGTCCCTCCGTGCTGCCAGAGCCTTGTCCATCTCATCGGTTATCATTCTCCTCGACCTGTCCGCAGCATTTGACACGGTGAACCACCAGATCCTCCTTGCCTCTCTTGCTGAACTTGGCATCGCTGAATCCTGCTCTTTCCTGGTTATCACATCCTAACCTGATGAACCCGCCACCCTATCAAGTGACATGGGATATGGCTTCCTTGTCCAAACCTTGCATGCTGTAAGACACTTGGGGTCCCTCAAGGCTCTGTACTGGTGGCCTCTTCTGTTCTCCCTCTGTAACCAGATCTCTGGGGCTCTGTAATTGCGTCACTATGACTTTTTTCCTATCACTGCTATGCTGACGACACTCAGCTATTCCTCTCTTTCCCCTCATCTGATAAAGCCCTGATTGCAACACACATATCGGAATGTCTGGCGGACGTCAGCACCTGGACAACTGCCCATCACCTGAGGCTTAACCTCAACAAAACCGAGCTCCTCCTTATCCCAGGGAAAGATTGCCCACACATGGACTTACTGGTCACCGTTGAGAACATCATCTCCTTCTCCAACTGCCAGAAACCTCAGTGTGGTATTGGACAATCAGTTATGCTGCACCGCAAACATCCCTGCGGTGGCCCGATCCTGCAGATTTGCACATTACAACATCCGCAGAATCCGGCCCTTCCTCACAAGGGCCGGGAAGTATTTAGTCGGCCACCAATGCAAGTTCTCCCACTTAAAAAGATGAGAGGCCTGTAATTTTCATCATAGGTAAACCTCAGGCTATGAGAGACAGAATGAAAAAAAAATCCAGAAAATCACATTGTCTGATTTTTTAAGAATTTATTTGCAAATTATGGTGGAAAATAAGTATTTGGTCACCTACAAACCAGCAAGATTTCTGGTTGTCACAGACCTGTATTAATGGCACTTGTTTGAACTCCTTATCAGTATAAAAGACACCTGTCCACAACCTCAAAACAGTCACACTCCAAACTCCATTATGGCCAAGACCAAAGAGCTGTTAAAGGACACCAGAAACACAATTGTAAGACCTGCACCAGGCTGGGAAGTCTTAATCTGCAATAGGTAAGCAGCTTGGTGTGAAGAAATCAACTGTGGGAGCAATTATTAGGAAATGGAAGACATACAAGACCACTGATAATCTCCCTCGATCTGGGGCTCCACGCAAGATCTCACCGCGTGGGGTCAAAATGATCACAAGAACGGTGAACAAAAATCCCAGAACCACACGGGGGGACCTAGTGAATGACCTCCACAGAGCTGGGACCAAAGTAACAAAGGCTACCATCACTAACACACTACCGCCGCGCCGGGGACTCAAATCCTGCAGTGCCAGACGTGTCCCCCTGCTAAAGCCAGTGCATGTCCGGGCCCGTTTGAAGTTTGCTAGAGATCATTTGGATGATCCAGAACAGGATCGGGAGAATTTCATATGGTCAGATGAAACCAAAATAGAACTTTTTGGTAAAAACTCAACTCGTCGTGTTTGGAGGACAAAGAATGCTGAGTTGCATCCAAAGAACACCATACCTACAGTGAAGCATGGGGGTGGAAACATCATGCTTTGGGGCTGTTTTTCTACCAAGGGACCAGGACGTCTGAATCCGTGTGACAGAAAAGAATTGAATTGGGCGCCAATATCTTAAGATTTCGAGTGAAAACCTCCTTCCATCAGCAAGGGCACTGAAGATGAAACGTGGCTGGGTCTTTCAGCATGACAATGACCCTAAACACACCGCCTGGTAGGGATGGGTATTGATAAGATTTTTGCGATTCCGATTCCATTTTTGATTCTGCTAAACGATTCGGTTCTTTATCGATTCTCTTATCGATGCTCATTTGGAAAAAAGGAGAACAAACAGGTCAATTAGAATCAACTTTAAGTTCAGTTAGAAGTAACATGATGACTTTACAAAACTGTCTTTGAGTATAAATAATAATAAAATAAATATTCTTGTATGTAGAAATTAACAACATACAATACAAGATAAGTTATTCTGTGGAAAATACAAGAATGGCCAGTAACATCCAGTAACATTTTTCTAATAGCCAGTGACGAATTCAGTCATTCAGTGAACTCAGTCAGGCATTCACTTAATGTTAACTGTTAGTAATAGCAGGTTTTACAACGAGGCAAATGGCGCTAACATGATAGGCAGTGTTGTTACCTGCGGTATTAACAGCAGAGGAGGACATGCTAACGTTGCTGCTGCTGCTCGATTGAGAATCACTCCGGAGCGTATCGAAAACGCGACATTCATTTAAAGTTACTGCATGCTGTGTGCGCAAATGTTTCTGCATATTGGTAGTATTTCCTCCCCTTGATGAAATATCCACTTTGCAAATATTGCAAGTTACCCTGTTGTCACCCTTTCTCGTGAAATGTAACCACACTTTCGAGTGTTTTGTAACCACTTGGGTGCCATGTTGGCCGGCTGCACTGCAACTGGACGTCGCTACGCACGTTGCGTACCTATCTTGCGCGTAAGCTTACGCAACGTGCGTGGTGACGTCATTCGCGCCCGCTCGGAATCGATAAGGGAATCGTTTGCAAAACTGGCAAACGATTCCAAGGAATCAAAACAGTCTGAACCGGTTCTCAACAAGAGCCGGTTTTCGATACCCATCCCTACCGCCCGGGCAACGAAGGAGTGGCTTCGTAAGAAGCATTTCAAGGTCCTTGAGTGGCCTAGCCAGTCTCCAGATCTCAACCCCATAGAAAATCTTTGGGAGTTGAAAGTCTTTGTTGCCCAGCCGAAAGGTCCAAAAACATCACTGCTCTAGAGGAGATCTGCATGGAGGAATGGGCCAAAATACCAGCAGTAGTGTGTGAAAACCTTGTAAAGACTTACAGAAAACGTTTGACCTCTGTCATTGCCAACAAAGGGCATGTAAAAAAGTATTGAGATGACCTTTTGTTATTGACCAAACACTTATTTTCCACCATAATTTGCAAATAAATTCTTAAAGAAAATCAGACAATGTGATTTTCTGGATTTCTTTTTCATTTTGTCTCTCATAGCTGAGGTTTACCTATGATGAAAATTACAGGCCTCTCTCGTCTTTTTAAGTGGGAGAACTTGCACAATTGGTGGCTGACTAAATACTTTTTTGCCCCACTGTTGAATGCATTTTAAGATTTGACAGCAATTTTGTAGGCACATGAAATTATTCTCCCATAAACAGAGTTATATGCTTTCCTAAACATTTCTATCAAGTTTAAATTTATCTCCAACACATTTTTTATCTTCATAATACCATAGTGCCGCATTTGCAGATTCCGATAGAAATCCTTTTTTTCCAAAAGGTATTTCTCTTTGACCCGACCCCGGATAAGCGGTTGAAGATGAGATGAGATGAGGTATTTCTCTTTGAGTGAATCAAAACTCAGCACTGTTCCCCATTTCATTACCTTACTGTGAAAATGAGCCTCCCAACTCACTTCCACTTCGGGATGTAGCGGTTAGGACGCAATGAAGACCTTGGAGTAGGCCACAAAAATTCAGCCAGCAGCAAAGATTTGGTGAAAAAACTGATTTATTTTCCGTTCTTGAAAAAGTGAAATGGCAAAGCCAAACAAAATACTTTCATGAACAAAACCAAAAATCAAACAGAGGGTTGCTCACTAGCAAATTTCAAATAAGTATCACCAAACATGTACCAGCCTCACAGGAAGCCGTCTCTCTATGCCTCCACCAACACTCTTGAAAGCAGAAAATACCGGGCTTAAATAAAGCCAACCAATAAACTAAATTGGTAGATACCAACTACCATGGGGGTTCACCAGACCCAAGTACCATAATACATTTATATTTTATAATGAATTCATATTCGACCACACTCTTCATTACACATCTTAACAGTTCGAATGTTGATGATGAAGTTCACTGTTGCAAAATGTAAAATACCATAATAATTAAACATAGCAAATGGGGGTGGAACACATTTTCTCTCAATAGATTTCCATTGAGCATTATATTTGGGTTATACTGGGTTGCACCAATATACAATGGTTCTTAACTGTGTTGCCAGGAAATAGTCTCTGAGAGAGGGTAGACCCCATCCCCCTTTTTCTTTTGTCAGCTGTAGAGTTCGAGGCCTTTTGCTTTGCCATATATATATATCTTGACAGCATTTTTTCCCATTCATTTAATTAGTTTTGATTGATCAATTGGTAGGGTCTGAAAAAGATACAATAATCAAGGTAATATATTAATTTTTTAAACTTGTATCCCGACAATTTACCATATTGTTCAAATGATTGCATCAATTTAGGTAAAGTGTCGGCTGCCCCAAAAAACACAAAATATCATCCGCATAATAGAAATTCCCCTTATGTCTTTGTTTTGTCCAATATGTTGAGCCAATGGTTCTAAATATAGAGCGAAAAGACTGGAGATGGGACAAAGTCAGTGTTTGGCAAGTCCCAAGTAAGTCCCAAGTCTTAACAGTCAAGTCCGAGTCGAGTCCCAAGTCAAGACAGGGAAAGCCAAGTCGAGTCCAAGTCCAAGTCCAAGTCCAAGTCACACCAAAGCCAAGTCGAGTCCGAGTCCAAGTCCCAAACTTTTTCAAGTCTTGAACAAGTCACCATGTATTTTCACTTAATGTCATTAATAGGCTATTGATCATAATTTCCACATATCACTCTAATGTGTAATTTCTTATCAATACAGTTATAATATGTTCGTGGTTTCTGTTTTCAAATGTGTTACGATATGCGCATGCCGAAATCTTATGTTGTCAAAAGTAGCCATATAGGGTGGGAAAACCGCCCAATCTGGCAACACTGCCTGAATGTCCCCAAAATATAACCCAATAGGATGGTAAAAAACGCCCAATCTGGCAACACTGCTGAATGGCCTCACCTCCAGCGTCAACGTAAATCAATGAGACCAACTGAAACGAAGCCGATATGAAACTTAAACTGTGATTCTGAAGAAAGCATAAATGATTTCGAAATTTAGTTTAGATATTATTGAAGATACAAGTGTGTAGATTTGTTACATTTTTTGAACGAAGGTAAACGGTTGAACAATGATTTAGTTATGATGTCTTAAGTGTCAGAGGCTGGCCAGACAGCTTCAATGGGTCTAACTCAAAATGCAGCAGATATGAAACTAAAACTGTTATTCTGAATAAAGTATAAATGATATCAAAATTTTGTTTTGATATTATTAAAGTGTAGATCTGACTTCGCTTGCTGGTTTTTTTTCATCTTCATGGAAGTGAATGCGTCTTGGGTGTCTAGCCCTCTAGGCGGGAAATAGGTTAGATATCTAAAACAATAAATGTTTTTGACTCAAGACGTGTCGAGTCATTACAAGTCAAAGAGGCAAAGTCCGAGTCAAGTCTCAAGTCAATAGCAGTCAAGTCTAAGTCGAGTCGCAAGTCAAGTCATGCGTAATTTTGTCAAGTCGAGTCTGAAGTCATCAAAATCATGACTCGAGTCTGACTCGAGTCAGACTCAAGTCATGTGACTCGAGTCCACATCTCTGCGAAAAGTAAGGCTGACCATGCACAGCCCTGTCTGGTGCCTCTTTCTAGGGCAGACTTTCTCTAAGTGTGGTCCCCTGGTGGTCCGTGAGCGACCCCTAGTGGTCCACTAAAATGAAATTTCAGTGTTTCTCAAACTGTCTGTGACATAAATGTATTTTTTTGTGGCATTGTCTGACTTGAGTAGTGCAGTGGACCAGTTTGCGTAACCGCAACCGGTTTACGTCAAATTAAGTGTGATGTAAAAGAAAAGCAGATAAAAATTCTGACTCGACAGGAAAAGTTGTTGAGTCCCAGCATGTTGGACCAACGCCCGCAACGTCGTCAAAGCAAATTCCGCCGCCAGATCGTCATGAACGTGAAATTCCACCGCTAAGGTGAAACGGAGGTACCGCAGCGACTACATATAGTTTGGTTTTTTTTGGACTGGCGACAAGGAGGATCCTAACCCACACTGTGTGTTGTGCTATGAAACGTTAGCTAACGAGGGAATGAAACCTGCAAAGTTGAAGCGACGCATGGAAACTAAACACAAGTACATGGGAAAACCTACTGGATTTTTTGAACAGAAACGCGACAAACTCACGCAGCACATGATGAAAGAGGATGGAAATTTTTTTGCACCCGGAGAAAATGCTAAGGCTACTGAGGCTTCATACAAGGTTCATTCAATAGGTGGAAATTTAGTTAAACCAGCTGCAAAGGGGATGACTAACAAATTGTTTGGGGGAAAAGCCAGCGATGAAATTAACAGGATTCCTCTTTCCAATGACACAGTCCAGCGGCGCATCAAATCTATGGCTGAAAGCGCGGAAGATCAGACTGCTGACACGTTGGCGCCAAAGCCAGTTCTTCTCGCTACAGCTGGATGAATCCACCAACATTGTGAACGAGGCAAATCTGCTGTGTTTTGTGAGCTACATTTATGCATGTGAAGTGCACGATGACTTTCTTCTGCCGTTCCCTGCTGACCCACACAACAGGTGAAGCAGTTTTTCACTGCTTCAATGATTTCATTATGACGAACAATCTGAACTGGTCAAGATGTGCCGGCATTTGCATCAACGGTGCAACTGCAATGACAGGAAAGCATAAAGGACTTGTGGCGCGCGTTCGCGCAGTTGCGCCGTCTGCAGCAGCAACACACTGTTGCATCAACAGAGAACAACTGGCTGTGAAAAAAATGCCACAGTGCCTAAAATCAGTACTGGACGGATCGGTGAAAATAGTCAACAAGATTAAAGTTAAAGCACTGAACACACGTCTTTTTAAAGCTCTGTGTGACGAACTGGGGAGCAAACACACAAAACTCCTGTTCCACACTGAAGTTCGCTGGCTGTCGCGTGGCAAGTTCTCACCCGTCTATTTGAACTGCAAGATGAGGTAATGTTATTAATGCACCACAGCGATGAACTGTATGACAGAATGCATGATTTACAGTGGCTTGCAAAGTTGGCACACTTGGCTGATATTTTCAGTGCTCTCAATACATTGAATGTGGCGCTGCAAGGGAAGACCGTCACCATCTTCAATGTCCATCACAAAATTAAAGCCACACGGATGAAAATGGAATTATGGCGTGGCCGTCTCGATCGCAGAGAATTCGACAGTTTTCCCACAATTGCTGATTTTCTCCTCAATCTGGAGAGGACATGGATAGGAGCACAGTTGCATCCTTCGAGCAACATCTGCAAGACCTCCACTCGCAGCTGGGAACATATTTCCAAGACACAAGCTTTGAGTTGATCAGAAATCCATTTGGGGACAAAACGCACATTGAGCAAGTCAGTTCCAAACTTTCACCAAAGAGGTTGATAGTCTTCTGGACATTGCATCAGATGGGACACTGAGAATAACTTTCAGGGAGAAAGGATTGACCGACTTTTGGCTCCAAATCCAGCCTGAGCACCCTGAGCTGGCTGACTCCGCTCTGAAATTGTTGATGCCATTTCCAACCACCTACAACTGTGAAGTTGGATTTTCCTTCCTTGTTGGTCTGAAAACAAAGCAGCGCAACCGGATTAATGTGGACTATGATATGAGACTCAAACTGTCCAGTTTGGAGCCAGACGTTGCTTGACTCATGGCCCAGAAAAAAAAAGTAAGCTATTGCTTCCTTGAGGGATGGGTTAAATACAAAGAATGTCACTCGACAAGCTGTGTGACAAAAATAGAGTACCTGTATCTTTGGTAAAACTGTCATTTTATGTTGTAATTTGTGTACTGAAGTTGGCATATTGTTTTGGGGCTATTTTCAGTTAGGTGGTCCTTGAGTGTTTTTCTATGGGTTAAGTGGTGCTTGGTCTGAAAAAGTTTGAGAAACACTTACCTTTGGTTTAGGTAAATAGTATACATCAATAAGCATGTACAAGAGTGGCCTAATACTTGTATAAGTGTAAAAATTCACTTCCTGGCTTGTGCCTTGGAATAGAATTGGATCCTCTCCCTAGGGATGGGAATCGAGAACCGGTTCTTCCTCAGAACCGGTGCCCAGTGTATGGATTCCTCGGTATCATTAGCATGCCTGCTTAACGAATCCGCTTATCGGTTCCGCTCGTTGCAAATGCGTGATGACGTAACACACGTGCTGCGTTGTTTTGGTTCAGAGCGCAGCAAACATGGCGACGCGGCAGAAGCGCTCTAAAAGTCTGGTTACATTCATTCTCTCGCGAAAATACGACAAGACTGGTCACTTGTAACACCTGTAAATGTTTAATTTCATCAAAGGGGGGAGAACTACCTTCCAATATGCATAAACATTTTGCCACACACAGCATGCAAATAATTTGCAGAGGACTGTCCGCGTTTTTTTGATACTCTACTTAGCGACCCAAGTCAGTCAGTCAAGCAGCAGCGGAGTTAACTGGAGGCCATCTGTTAATGAAGGTAACTTTAAACTCTCCAGGCAGGCCCTGTCTTCTTAGTTAATGTGAGCGCCATTTCATTGTGTAGACGTTTACTTTTAAGAAGACTTTGTTGTATTTTTTGTGTCAGTTGAATTTTGTTTCAAGTTGAATGCAGATGAGCACTGTTAATATTCCAAAAGGCATAAGCTCTTCCTTGACTGTTTTTACTGTTTTCTTTCCAGCAAGCGGTGCGGTGTTGTAAGGGTAGGTGCGATTAGGTATGAATAGGTGCGGTTCGTGTTTCCACCGCCAAAAGTGGCCGGGGTCGGGACTTGCGACGATTAGCTGTACCTATTGCTCAGTGCTCCTCCGTTTGGGTACCAAGTGGTCTGAAAGGGTGCGAACAAGTAGGAGATACATACGCCGTCTGTTGATTGGTCGACAGAATAGTCACTTCCGTGCGACAGGCGGATAATAACAAACAAACATATTACCCGCAAGGTATTTCAGGACAACGGCGAAAGCTTCGTTAAATGAAGAAAATGTCTCGCAAAAGTTCGCTGTCCTTCTTGGTCATCCCCCATGGTTGCTCTTTGTTTAATGTGTTGTTTAATTTGTTTAACAATACTTACGTAGCTGCCGTGGCTATCGCCATCCGGCTTAAACCCTGCCATCCGGCTTAAACCCTGCCCTACCCTTAAGGGTACTGTCAGCGGTGGAAATGTGAGCTGTAACTTACCACACCTAACCGCATCGCTCGGTGGAAATGCGCCATATCTCAACCCAGCCATTAGGGGAGGAGCCCATCTGATAATCAGTTCTAGGACTCATTCTGTCAGGCTTCCTTCCGAGGCTCAGGACACTTTGCTCCTCCCATGAACCACGGGTAGATAAAATAAAACACCAAGGGCCATGTTGTTGATCTGTGAAAGAGTCTGTGGTGTAGGTGTTATACCTTCTCTGCTTTAGCCTAGTTCCTGTGCCCTGGTACAGGAGCATCCTTCGTGTTATGACGGACATCTGTGTTCCCATAGCAACACCATAAACCACAAAGGCTGCTAAAGATGGACAGATAAAATCAACCTCTTTCTAAAATGAATACTGGAGACGGAGAATCCACACTTAAAATCACAATATTATTTATGTGTTGATCACAGAGATTTTCTAGAAATATGGTAAGGATTATAGAATTGGTCCCTCATCCACCAAAAATTACAAGGGGATGTCAGCAGCCCCCGGTGGTCGGAGAAACCAGGGAGTCAAAGAAAAGACCGCTGTCACACATCAATCACATCACAGGTGATTGATGTGTGACAGCAGTGTACAGTAACTCACAGTGAGTCGATAACATCTCTAAACTGGTAATCATTATTACTTGTCCTCTACTTCCTGTTAGAAGCAGAGGTGAAAAAGGTTCTCTAAAAATGTCTCGGCAACAAAATGAACAAGTCGATCCAGTAAAAAGTTTTGAAAGATAGATATTGAGTGTGTGGCCGTCCAGGTTCCTAACACAGGCCGCTGCGCTCGTACTGGAAAGAGGCTGTCTGGACCCGCCTCCGCAGCCTCTGGACCTCCAGGTCCTGGAAGAAGTGGTCCTGGTCATTGTGGACGATGGCGCCCTGCAGCTCCCACACCTCCCGCTCCATTCGGGAGTGCAGCTCTCTCTTCATCTTCCACAAAGCCTGGAAACATTGGCTGGTCCTTAGAGGGCCCCTTAGAGGGCCACTGGCTCCACCCTTAGAGGGCTACTGGCTCCACCCTTAGAGGGCTACTGGCTCCACCCTTAGATAGGCCACTAGCTCAACCCTGAGAGGAACCCTTAGAGGGGCCACCGGCTAACACCCTGAGAGGAACCCTTAGAGGGGCCACTGGCTCCACCCTGAGAGGAACTCTTAGAGGGGACACTGGCTCCACCCTGAGAGAAACCCTTAGGGGGGCCACTTGTCCACCCTGAGAGGAGGAACTCTTAAGAGGGGCCACTGGCTCCACCCTGAGAGGAAAACTTAAGAGGGCCACTAGCTCAACCCTTCGAGCGCCATTCGCTTACCTTCTCCTGGGCTTTCTTGCAAACTTGGATCTCATGCCTCTCTTCGGAAAGCGTCTCAGCCAGCAAAGAAAACTGAAAAAGAGCCAGGAGGCCAACCTTTAATACCTGAACTGCTTGATATCCTTTGAAAAACAATATATTATTACAGAACTGATGCGATGCTTTAACCCATTATATCCAATATAAATGTAGCTATGATGTAACCAGTTCTTTGGACAAAAACAAAACTGTGAAAGGGAGGAACCAAACAGAAAGTGGCCCAGATAATAGACAGGTTCAGAGTCCCCTTATTGGTGCCTGGGTAAGGAAAAGGCAGCACTAGACAGTGAGGGGGGCGGACCTGGTCTCTGTAGTAGTTCTCCATGGAGGAGATGTGTTCCAGGTGGCGTCTGCTCTGCTCCAGTCTGTGTTCTCTGGCGTAGGACCTCTCCTCCTTCAAACTGGCCTTTTGCAACGCAAGCCCCTCTGAGAACACCTCCCGTCGCAGTCAACTACACCCCCGCCCCCTCTCACAACACATCACACACACACAACCACACACACACACACACACACACACACACACACACACACACACACACACACACACACACACACACACACACACACCTTACTTTGACCCTGGGATGGACGAGGAAGTGGAAATGTCTTCCTGTTTTAAGGTTCATTTCACTTCCTGACCCATAAAACAGGAAGTGGGAAAGACCATTAAAAGGTGAAGTGTAGAATTGAGTGGTAATGGACTTAGCAGAAATGGAATATAATATTCATAAAAAAATTAAAAAGAATTGTCTACACGGAGCCCAGAGTGAACAACCGCTCTAGAGAAGGAGTTTTGGGCTCAGAGGCCATTCATGATCCTTTCTAGTGCGGTGATTGAGTAAGCGGGTTATAATGCTTTATTTGAAGTGTTAAGGCCCATGTGACTATGACCAATACCGGACTGATATAACTCGATGTCTCTGAAGTTATACTGTCAGACTCTTCTTTCAGACTTGTAATCATTTTATTGACATGGGCAGTTGTGCATTGAACAATTTTATTATTATGTGAATGCTGCATGCAGCGCTCAACTACTGTTAGGTGAGTGCTGCATGCAGCGCTCACCTATTGTTCTTCAGAAGTTTTTTTCTTTCTTTCTTTCTTTCTTTCTTATTCTCTACAAACTTTGGGACCTATCAACTTCCTAAATTTTTGACCTAGATATTTTAAAATGTTCAGAATAGCTTGGATTCTTTCTTTCTTTCTTTCAATTGTTTCTTTTTTCTTTCTTATTAAGATATTCTACTTTAAAAAACTAATCTCTT
>OLKM01005999.1:0-15346 GCA_900291075.1 Melanogrammus aeglefinus | reverse complement strand
GTTCTCCTTTTAAGCCTGGGCCGGTCTGGCTCCAGATTGAATTATAAGGACAATTTGATCTGCAGCGCACAGTGGCATGCTAAAAACACCCATATTTTGACTATTCGTGCGATCTTTGCTAATTTTTTTTAAAAGTTACCTTTCGTTTTTCCTTTTGATTTTTGTGGCGTTTTATTATGGAAGACCGTTCCTGGGTCCATATTTGTAAACCTTGTGTGGCGTTAATGCGTAATAAGTGCAATTAGTGGGATCAGAGGGTTTTTACCATCGCGTCAACGGCGCACCACACACACACACACACCCACCACACACACACACACACACAACAACACACACCACACACACCACACACACACACAACAACACAAACAACACACACACACCAACACACACACACACACAACAACCACACAACACACGTACCGGGACAGTGCGCTCGCGCGCCACCCACACACCCACATCATTTCCCACTCTGTGAAGCTTTTAATCAGCGGGGGAGGGGGGGGGGGGGTGCTTTCGGCTTTTCTGTTGATCTGTGTTGTATTGTTGATTATATTGCGCCGGTTGATGGGCGTGTTTTGAGGTTCAGTGAAATAACAGAGACAAGCCGTTTTCTCAATTCGCGTTTCTCATGCGTACTCGATGTACTTCTCGCTACTTCGCGTTTCTCGTTGTGGCCCAAGGGCACTGTTCAATTCCCAAGTACGCCTGAGGAAACTTCGAAGTACTGTCGTAAAAACCCGGAAAGTGTTCATCGAATTGCGTCTTCGATGAGGACCGTTCTACCGAGGATGGCATCTGGAGCGGTGGCTTCGGTACACATTGGGAACTGTTAATATCCCGGATTGAATTTCGCATCGCTCATTAAAACAATTGGCGGAGCAGAGTCAGAAGACCCGGAGACGACCCCACAAAAAACTGTAAAGCATAATTGGTTTTTTTTTTATTACATAATTTACTATTTAGGCATAATTTACTAATTTTCCAAAAAAAAAAAACGTTTATGTTTTTCACGAAAAAAACGTATGTATTTTTTTTAACGTTTTTTATTAGGCTATCATTCTCTAATTCTGTTCAAGACCTACTTTGACATTTCCTTCGGACGTTTTCGTTTTGTGGCGCCTTTAAAGCTAGGCTTGGCAGCATATAGCTTAAACTGACAAGGAATTTTTTCCATTTTTTTAATGTTAAAAAAACTTGTCCTTTATTGTTGCACATATCAATTAATAGGGGACCATTGATGAGACAAGGGCCCTCATTGAGTGGCGAAGGGGCATTGAGCACGCTTCAATGGCCTCCGTAACTTCCTTCCAATCACCGGGGGAATGGGAGTGAGTATTCGAGTTGTATTTTGAGTGCTTGTTATGTCCTTGGGGAAGGTTTAAGTCGTGGTTTCATTTAGTCTTTGCAATTGTGAACTTTGGCCTTTACCCAGGGGACTTTGTTTTTCCCACTGTTGCCTTGGGGGATAACACTAAACAGGCCCAAAAAGAAGTGGGAAACAAAACCTTAAGGCTAAAATACAAAAGTAAGTATTTTTACGTTGCCTGTTTATCTGCTTGTATTATATTACTGATTAGAGCTTTCCAGGGAATTCCTTTCCATAGACAATTAAACCTACACACAATTAACCATTTCATGGCATATTCAATAGAGTAAGTGGTAGTTAAAGTGTTGAAATTACATCGAGGAATAATTAGTTTGGAACAGTGCAAGTAATTAACTACCTGTTTTTCAGGGGAAGCTTAGGGGACCCACCACAGCAAAGGCGGGGTAAGAGCTGGTTTAAGCTTTACTTTTGCGCTTGCCAACTGGCAAGTGGTATTGCATGCCATGGATGCTGTACTCAGTGGCAGCAACTCCATCAGTCGCCCCTGGTAGCGCATCAACAAAAATATTCATGCAACTTGCCGGTGCGCGTAGCTTAGCACACCGGGCCTCTACCTTCCTTCTGCTGGGGAAAGCCTCAGGCCTTCCAGCCCAGCCTCAGCCTCAGCCCCGGAAAAGCAGAGGGGCAGCAGAAAAAGGACCACAGGAGGGCCTTCTGGGAAAGCTTCATGAGGGAGGCAGGGAGAGAGAGAAAGAACGAGATGATGAGAGAAGAGGCAGTGGGCAACGAGGAAAAAGATTGGCGGCCGCCCAAAGGCTGGCAAGAGGCGTTATCTGTTATTATTTGGAAAAAACTAATCGACAAATGTAAATAAAATAATAACATTTCATATGTACAATTAATCCAAAATCTGCTCATTCTTGATAGGCAAAACAAGTGTATTAGTTAATATTTTAATTTTTCACACTTGTATACTAGGCAAATTCAGAGTGTTACACAAGGGGACTTCAAGGAGGCAAAGGGAGTTTTCAAGAAGAAAAAATCGCTGCTTTATTAGCATAAAAACATTCCCTGGAAATTCCAGGAGTTCTTAGTGAGAGCACTTATTTGAAATTTCCCATTTCAGGGAAAACCAAAGGCCAAATATACTCCACTCCCTGAATTTCCCCTTGACCCAGGAACCATTAACCAATTCACATCGGTGTATGCTGATTATAGGGCGGCGCCCCAAAAAGCGTTGCTTTTTATGATCGGATAACGAGCTAAGAGTCTTAATTCTACTTGGTTAGGCTCGGTGGGTCCTGGATTACGTCACCTGTTGTATTCTTCTGATTGGTCGTATGTGTTAATCAAACTGCAGTGCAGGGATATTTCAAAACATTGCATGCTTGGTGCCGGCCCCTCGGGTTGGGGCCATTTTTCATTACCTTCGGTTTGGCAACCTCTTACAGCTTTTCTAGATGTGGGTCTGGATTTACTAGGGCTCGTACTAACAAAAACCTTTCTGCGGGAAAAGTCATTCAGCATCAAGGAACCATGCAACCAAAAACGTATTTAACAAACAGAACTGGGAGTTTAAAAACAATTACTGAAAACCGATGAGCTAATAGAGGAAATTATAAACCATATATATAATTACAAAATGTACATTTTAGCTAACGAAAGCTAAGGAAAATATATATATACAAAACATTATTTTTTTTTTTTGTGTGGGGGGGGTAGGAGGGGGAGGGGGTCGTGTCTGTGCGTCTATATGTAATCATGTTCTCCCAGGCAAATGTGCAGTCCTGCAGGAGTAGACACCTGGGCAGCAAGCCTCTCTCGATGCAGTTCCAGACAGGTCCCTCTCTTCTGCCTCCACTGGGTCACCTGGGCCATCCTCCTCCTCCTCCTCCTCCTCCTCCTCCTCCTCCTGCCTCCTCCTCCTCCTCCTACCTTCCTTCCTCCTCATCCTCCTCCTCTCCTCTCCATGATATTCCCCCGCTGCCATGCAGATGTTGTGCAGGGATGCAGCACGGCACCAACCACCTGGGGGCAAAACGGAGAGCCGGATTTCCCAGCCGAGCACGAGGAAAGAATGGCCGCGCCCAGGCCGCGTTTTTGAGGATCCCGAATGAACTTTCCACAATGTTCCGCCCTCTGGCCCGTGGTGCCTGTGTACGCGGCCTTCAACATTACCTGGTTAATCAGAATTTGCATGGATGTATTCAGTGTGCACCAAACTAAACAATTTTGTTCTGATTTGTTTCTTCCCATGTGTGAACATAAGAGAGGGTTTCTTACTGGGCTACAGGGTGGCGTTATGGCGTCATATGGCCACGGGACGCTGCAGGCATGGGTACCCTCCATCAACCAGCAGGATAAGTAACTACAGTAGGGTGGGGAACATGGCCTTCTCTGTAAATGGAGAACGCCGGAGCACGAGTGACATGCTCAGTGGCACCGACCCCGGGGTTCCCGACGTAAATGTCATAAATTGACCGTTTCCCATTGCAGCATGCCCTGCAGAATTATTTGAAGTGAAGAGCTTCTCTGTTGAAGTACTCTTCTTCTGCTCTGCAGGTTGCAAAGAACCCTAATGTGGCCACCCATTCAATGGCCGCCGGCAGCAATCGAAGGCCTCGAAGACCTGCAAGGCGAGGCAAAGCCAGCCCCCACCTCATCCATCTCCTCTGCCTTGGGGAAATGAATGACCCTGTGGAGGATGGCCATCATCTCCTCCACCACGCCGTGGACCGTCCTACAGACTGTACAGGGGGATGACAATGTCTGTAGACAGTTTGGACATGCCAACGATGCTGGCTGCCCGTCAACACTGTAAAGACGTCAACAGGCCCAGCCAGTACACCGTCACCGCAGCCGCCCCATCTCATGGCTTCCATCCATGGTCTTTTTGGCCGGGGCAGCAAGGCAAAGCAGCGTTTGAAGCTCTCCTGGAAGGGAGGCCTGAAGGCTGGCTTCAGGTCCCCCATACCAGAGAAAAAACACAGCCAGGATAGGCACCAAGTGGTGTTTCAGCGTGTGTACAGGCTGTGAGCTGCTTTTGTTCCTGAACACAAAAAATATATATATATTTTTTTTATATACCGAATATGCCATTGGTTAGGTTAATATAATTGTATATTTATTTTCTTATTGTGTATTTTAAATGTAACACATAATTGCAATTATGAATTGAAATATGTATTTGTCTACTATGAATTGTTAAAGTATAGCAGAATTAAAAATATCATTTAAACACTTTACTTGTTTGATCAGTAAAAAAGTAAGGATAAATTTACCAGAGGAATCTTTTCTAGGCCTATATTCATATAGCATTTGTTATACATTTCAGCCTGTTCTATATGTTGTGTGTAGCTGTAAAGGGCTCTTCAACTTTCAACCCTGTGGTAAAATTACAAATTTTACCCATTACAAGGTCCATGGCATATCTATATTTAATCGATAAATTGAAAGGTTAAAAACAAGCATATCATAAACAACAATACGTGATGACTCCGACAGACAACTGAGGATGCTCCGTCTCCTTAAGGCATCCTCCGCCTCATCCTAAGCTCTCCGGTCAACGATCCGCCTTCCTCAGTGGGCAAGCCTCCTCTTCTGCCAGGCCGATAGAAGAAAATAAACCAATCGCGCACGGACAATCCCGGTTGGATTTTATCCGGTGTGTGTGTGTGTGTGTGTGTGTGTTTCTATGCTAATATGTAATAACTCGCTCGTTCGTAATAATCAACCCTACTCTTCAACCTACTTTGCTACAATCTTTTTCCCGCCACTGGACCTTTTTAATATGTAAGGGTAGCCGGCAAGCGTCATCTAACCCTACATATAAAAAAAGTCGCATATCTTTTCATTTATATTCATTCAAATAATATTCACATACTATTTTAAAAATGGAAAGAGGCTGGGGGGGGCCTCTTTCATTTTAAAAGAAAAAAAGTTTTAAATGAAAAAAAAGTTTCATTTAAAACTTTTAGTTTTTAAAAAATAAAAACCTTTTTATTTGTTGACTTTTATATAAAACAATAAACATTTTTACATAATTTGTTTTTATTGTCCCAGTACGTAGTATATGCGGCATATATTGGCATAATGCCCTAAATGAGGCCGTGAAAGCAGTTTAACAGAGCTGAAGGTGGTGACGTCATCGAAGTCCGCTGCTGTTTCCCATTGCAAAGTACATACTCGCGTTCTCGGAAGTCTGTACTTGAAGTCCGGACTTGCCAAGTACGTACTTCCAAGTCCGCGAGAACGTAGTCCGCGTACTTAGAATTGAGAAACGGCTTCAGACTAAGTAGCCACTTTGATTATTGCTTCCCTGGACGCACCAGTAGCGCGAGCCTAGGTCCGCCTGCAGCAGGACTGCGTTGTGCCAGTTCCTCTTAAGGGAAATTGTTACAAACTGACATCGGAGTGTGTGATTGTAAATTGGCGAGACTTTGTGTTTGGTTGTTTATTTATTAAGCTTTCACTGACTGTATCGCATTCCTAGGGCCTACAACATGTCTTAAAACATGAAAAAAAAAAAAAAAAAAAAGCCTTGTCGGAATGGCGGGACGAAAACTTGTCGGAATGGCAGACGTTTGCATGTCGAAATGGTGGTATGTCTGAATTGGTGACATGTCTGAATAGTAGAATGGTCGGAATGGCGATATGTCGGAGTGGCAGCATGTCAGAGTGGCAGCATGTAACCGCAGCTACATCCTTGACTGCAGCTAACCCCGACCATGGCTATGCTCACGCCCCTGTCCGCGGCCGCGACAGAGCCCATAGTCAGGTGGCTTAGCGCACAATCTAGATCGTGACAAGATTGACAGAAGCATGAAAATTGGCACACAGATTCCTTAGACCATAGCAAATGATATTGGAAGGGGTGCTCACGGTTATCTGCTCAGGTGTTATGGGTATATTTAGTTTTGTCTAAAATCACGATTTGGGCTACCTGTAGTATAACCTCATAAAATCACAAATCAAGACATAAACTTGATCACTTTATCTCATTTTTGTCAATTTCGTCTATGATATACTATAACACATCATTGTTTGTCTAAAATGCGCTAATAATAGCTTATTTCGGACTCATACCCAGTCTCCACTCTGCCAAAACTATGAAAATTTAGTCAAAAGGCTTAATCAATGCAGAACTATGGTTTGCTTTCTGGGCAATTACATTTGCACAAAGGAGTGCACGACTGTTGTTTACAGGAGCACTTGATGAGTTCTGTGCACACAGCGGGTACTTTAAGGATTGTCATCCAAAGTGGCTCCCACTGATTTTCATCTCCCCGGACCCACGCAAATTCCGATGGTGGCGGAACTATCTGCATCGCAATTTCCACTGAGGTCCAGAGACCTGCCTGACACACGGCTCTCCGGGTATGTGAAGAGCATCCTGGAATCTAAAAAAACCCCCATCTCATTCAAAGGCTCCGTCAGGTGCCATTGTATCAACTCTCTTACATTATGTACGATCGAATTTGGCAAACCAAAGACGGATCTTTGGTTGTAAAAATGTTATTTCCTAAATAAATATTAATATTAGTCCAAGAAAGCCTCTCTCTTCAGGCGGTGTAGTGCAAGCAAGGTAACCTGGTGTGCATGCCTAAAAGGTAGACATCAAGCTTTATCAGACAACCTATAAGCACACAACAAAAAACAAAATAGAAATATTAACGAATGTTTTAGATAATTATCTGGTCCTAGTCAGATGAGAAGCTTTGAGCAAGCTATTTGCTATGCCTGAAGAGGCCACATCCGCCTCGGTTAGAATCCCTGTCCAGCCACTCCCATCTAGTAGGTCGCCAAGGGTATTCCACATCCCCATTTCTAGGTGAAGCACTCCAAACATCACAACAAACTTCTCCTCGCCGTAAACAGCAGGCCACTTCCATTGGATGCATTTTGCTAGAGCAAACAACGGTTGATCAAAGGTGATGACTGGGACTTGGCCTGGATTGAGAAGGATCGTAACTTGGCTAAAAACATTCATTCCATGCTTTATCGTTGCAGAACTGTCTGCTTTCCTATAAAAGAGAGGAGGAAGTGTGGAAATGGTGGGGTGAACGTTCTCTTGCTGAAGATTATTCGAGTGATAATCAGCCCATGTAATCGCATCTTCAGCACGTACCACATCCTTGTCGAGCTGGACTAAGGCATGGCTTACCCAGCGACTGACGTGGCTTCATCAAGACTGATATTCCGTCTCATTGCTGTCATGTTGCATGCTGGTACAGAAACAGATGTTGTGTTTAGTGCGACGGCAGGAACCGTAGCATAGCTCTCTGGTAACTGCTGCACTGTCCCAGACGTTGGGAATGCTAACGAAGGCCTCGTTTCTCCAGGAACACTTTCTGTAGGAAATTGAAAAATACTGATCCCAGTTCCGTGGAATGACGAGACGGATGTCGTGGAGCTTGGGTTGTGGTCAATATTGTTGAGCGCTCCCATGGAAAACAGCCCTTTTCTAAAGCATGCTGAAGACACACACGCGTCTTCACTAAAACGCTCACAAAGTGATGTTGCTAGCGCGTCTTCAATGTCCATCACCCGATCATAGGAAACCGAAACTCCTTATGAGTACAGCTTTTCAATCAGAGTCTTACTCCTCATAGAGCTATGAACGCTCAAGCCAACATAGAGGGGTAACGGAGGCTCCCGGGATGCAGAGTGACAAGTTTGACCTGTTCTCGTTTTGCTCGCCCTCTTCTTCGATTTGAAAATAATCGTCTCACATATAGTTGGGCATGCTTGGGTTTGCAATGCAAACCCAATGCAAAGTATTTGATTGCCTTGCGCATGCGATGCGCGCCGCCTTTGCAAGAATCTTTTCCGTCTGTCCGTCTGCTCTTTCAGAGAACCCTTATAATGTTCCAACAGCGCATTCTCAAGCCTCGTCTTATTGATCGTTTTATTGATGCCAAGGATTTCCAGTCGTTGAATTTACAGACAGGTTAGATCTGTTAGCTTGAACAAGTGACTACCACTTTCGGAGCAGCCTTCGATATACTCGGTGAGCTCTACAAAGGCAACAGATTCGTCCATTTTTTCGTTATTCAACCCCCATCGCTCGTTTCCGTCTTCTTGGTCACTAGTGATCGGTATCGATTTCTGAAATTGGTTACACAGTCGAGGTGATATTTTGCTTCGATTGCAATGAGATCGCCACCTGACATACGGCCGAGTAATTCGTAGTCTTGCAGCTCAAGGGCCATTTCTCGGATGCGTCTATTGGTTTCTAAATAAGAGCAACGGTGGAAGTTTTCAATCACATCCTCTTCTCGGCAAAACAAACATCGCAAATCAGCTTGGTTGGAGGCCCGGGGTTTGGTGATGGTGTATGTGGGCGCAGGAACTTCATCTTCGCTTTTCCATTTTCTATCAACACTCTCTTGTGCTTTCTTCACCTTTGAGGCGCTAAACTTCAGGTGACAGGTCTGGAACAGACGGTATCACCTCTGAATTTTACAAAGCATTCCCTGACCAACTTGCTTCCTCCTCGGGCTCTCTTTAGAATGTATAGATAATGAAACCCTCCCACCCACGTTAACTCAAGGCCTCATAACTCTCATCCCAAAACCTAGGAAAGATAAACTCCTTATTGGTAACTGGTGTCCAATCTGCCTTCTTTATAATGATTATAGTGTTTGCACAGATATTTGCAAAAAGGATACGTATTATTGATGAGTGCCAGTCAGGTTTTATGAGACGCAGACACATTTCCAATAATGTCAGACTAGTTCTTGACTTAATTGACTATTCAGATTTATGTTAAGATGAAAGTTTTATTATTTTCTTAGATTTTTAGAAGGCTTTCGATACAATTGAGCATAAATTTATCTTCCATGCCTTAGAGAAATTTGGATTTGGTTCATACTATAACAATGCAATCAAAACTATGTACAAAAATGGAAACTGTTCGATCAAATTACATGCTGGTACTTCCCCTAGATTATTTTTAAATTGTGGTGTTAGAAAAGGGCGTCCAATTTCTCCCTACCTCTTTACTTTGTACTCAACTACTCACTGAATCCATAAAGCTTAGTCCACTTAAAGGTATCTCAATAGCTGATGGTGAGGTCATCATCAGCCAGCTGGCTGATGATACAACACTTTTTTTAAGGGATGCCTCTCAGATACCTATAACCATTGATTTAATTAAAACTTTCTCTATTGCTTTCCGGGCTAATTTAAAACCTTTTAAAAAATGTGGAAATTGCTTGCTCTTAAGAATTGCGATCTACCGTCTATATGTAATATTCCTGTAAAGGACTCTATAACCTATCTAGGCGTTGTTGTTAGAAGGAATAAAAGCCACTATATTAAAAATGCTGTGATAATGAACCCGTATGATAAGGGCGGCCTTAACTTCCTTGATTTTTCAACCTTAAATTACACTTTCAAAATTAACTGGCTAAAACAATTTATAAAGAATCCGTTTTCAATTTGGAATTTCATCCTGATGACTTCATCTTCTCCCAAACTAGGGGGCGTTAATTGTTTTTATTCTGTAATTATATAATATTGAGAAAAAATCCTACAAATATTGTCCAACTTTCACAAGCACGATCCTTCTCTCATGGTCTATGATCTATAAACATAATTTCTCTCCTCAAAGATGTTGTCATGGCCACTGTTGTGGTGCTGTGTATTCTGCCCCTGTGTTGGCCCCGCCCCCTGTCGGTCTCTGCCTTGCCTGCCACTCAACTGCTCACACCTGGCCTGCATCGTCTCATCAACTCCCCTACAAATACACTGCAGTCATCGCCAGATCGTACTTCGTGTTACCGTGGTAGTTACTCGTTCCTGGCTCCAGTGTATCTCTCTTGTGTTCTCTCTTGTGGAATTCTCGTGGAATTCTCTTGCCTCACCTTTGTTTTCTCTCACCTAATAGTTTTTGGATGTCGTCACCTTCCACCCTGCAGTCTTCCACTCCCTCCAGCTGATACGCCCCAGTCCAACCCAACCTTCCCGCTTCACTCCTTGCTGAACTAAAATAAACCTTGTTCCACCGTCAACTCCAACTCCTGTCCTGCCTCTGTGTTCTGCTCTTGGGTCCAGCAGCTAACGCTACCCTAACAGAATGATCTGGCCTCCAATGGACCCAGCGGACATGGACTCATTCCGCCAAGCTCTCTCCACTCAAGGCGCCCGGGTTGGGGAACACAGCCAAGCTCTCCGGGAAATGATGGAGGCTTTTAAAGACCTCTCTACCCGGGTCACGCAGATCGGCGCCCAACTGGATTTACTGGTCTCCCACACCACGGCTTCCCCGTCGGCAACGGTACCACCCCCTGTTCCTGCTCCCCTGGCTCAGCCGTCACAGGCCCGTGAGCCTTTCATTCCTGCTCCTGAGAGCTATGCTGGGGACATGGGGACATGTAGGGCGTTTTTATAGAATAAGAATAGAATAGCTTTTGTTTTTGGTTTGCTTAAGGGAAAAGCTCTAGCATGGGCATCTGCAGTGGCGTGCACACATAGACACTAGGTGGTGCTAACGCACCAGGACTTTTGCCCATTATCAACGAAAATGCCCTTTTGAAACTTTTTATTTTTTTATTTCTTTTATTTTTTTAAATATTATTAACATTTTACTGAGGCCGGTTTTGAAATGATCTTTTAAAAACCTAAGCGATTAAAAACGACTGAAACAATGCCCAAAAATGAGCCATGTCCCCCTTGCACAGACCAGACTCAATTCTCTTCCTTTGTCACGTGCACTCGCGCTGGCGCACGCCACAGGGCACCACATGCGCTTCAGTTAAAACAGAAAGCGTCTCCACTCTCCAGCATAGCAGGCACGGTCGCAGACAGGCATGTTTCTCCCGTGTTCCCCCACCAGCCAGGTAACATACCAGATCAAGTAAATCGTATAGTTTGCCCTCTAAGCCCAACGTGTAGCCTAATCATTTTGTTGTGCAGTAAAATGTCTCATACAGCAACAAACAACTAAGCATTTTTAGCCGACTGGTCACCTGATAAAGTTTTACGCTGTATAGCCCAATGACAGATATCGAAGGACGACCATAGGCTTATTAGGCTACAAATTATTTCGGTAGAGTTTGCAATTGCAAATCTGCAAATGTGTTAGGACGAACATTTTCTGTTGTATAGGTTTTGTCAGGCAACATAAATTAACACATTTATTTGTGGCAGAAAAAAACGGGAAGTTCCTCATGTGAAAAATGCCCATCTGTAGGCCTATTCAATGACAACAGTTAGCAGCTAACTCCTTCTTTCTCGTACTTTTTTGGTCTCTTTGTTTAATTGTATATATGATTTTGAGTTGCTAATTGCAAGCACAATGCCCAAGAAAAGAGAGGCTGAAAAAAAGAATGAATAAAAGAGCTACAGCAGGCAGCACAGGGAAGCAGCAGCTCTCTCTGCTCTCCTGGATGAAAGGAAAGCCACACGATGGAAGGTCAAAGTCAGAATCACTAACTGTTGTGTGCCTTAGTTAGGCTATATGCTTTTTGATCTGTTTCCTTTGGGCAATATGGTATTGAAAAGTCTTATTACATTTATTTTTAAGTGGTTTGTACACAAATCAGCAGGCATTAAAATAGCTATTTTGTAGCTACAAAAAGAAGCAAAGAAGTGGAGGGGTAAACAGAAGGACAGTGGAGGCCAAGTGAAGTTTTATCTACTTCGCCAAGATTGTCTAGAGTTCATCTTGGGACTTAACAATGGACTTGTATATAGTTAATATAGGATGTGGATTTTATCTGTTGGTGGTGTGACTTTTTTCTATAGGAAACTCTCACGTGTAGAGAATGATACAAATAAAAGTAAAATTTCAATTCAACCATGTGCGTGTAACTTTTTTATAATAAGGTGTTCCGCGTGTGCTAAAAAGTGCCCTTCCCTTCCCCCCTGAGCACCTGCCCCCCAAAATGTCTGTGCACGCCACTGGGCATCTGCATTGTGGGACAGTGGATCCCGAGCTAGTGATAACTGTGGTCTCCGGCTTGGAGAATGAGCCGTGATTCAGGAAAGCACGTGGCAACGGTTGGTTTAAGCCGACTTCGGCGTTTATTGCAATTATCAAAAGGCAGGATAAGGGTGCGATTGGGTCTCCGTGAGCCTCACTCTGCAGTCCATGCGTGTCTCTGCCTTCTTCGTGCTCTTGGTCTGGACCTCCGCTTAAGATGGCTCCCCTGCTTTCGGCCAGGTGTCCCCCAATCACCCTGATTGGGGGGAAGGACCCGGTGCTCTCCGTCGCCGGCTGGTGGGTGGGGGTGTACACCCCGTCCTTCACGGTCCCACGGGACCGTTCAGGCCGAGGCTTCAGGGGCGGGATGCCACACTCCCCCCCCCGTTTGCTCAAGCCCCTGGTCTCTGGGGAACCCACCCAGACAGGCATCCCGACGTGGACAGGCGCGTCGGCGTTGGCATGCTTCGCGGGCCCGGTCGGTGGTCCACCGCCGGAACGCGGAAATCCTGGAGGGGCCAGGAACCACCGTGTCACCGGGCGTTTGTTATTCTTGGCCCCCGCCATCCACTTCAGGGGGGGCGTGGTCGATGACTAGGGTGAAACTCCCTCCCACAGGAGGGTAATAGCGCAACTTCTCCAGGGCACCATTTAATGGCCAGGGCCTCCTTCTCCGCGGTGGAGTAATTGCGCTCATTGGGGAGGAGCTTCCGGCTGACGTAGGTTATCGGGTGCTCCTCTCCGGCCCGGACCTGGGACAAGACCCCCCCGAGTCCCACCTCCGAGGCGTCTGTGTGGACAATCACAGGGAGGTTAAAGTCAGGTGTGTGATTAGATACCGGTTCTGAGGACAGGGCCTCTCGGCGGAGCGTCTTGTGAACGCCGGTCCGCCGCCCTTGACCAGGTGACCCGATCCGGCAGAGGCCTTACGGGTTAGGTCGTTCATGGGGCTGGCCACGCGTGGCCGTACCCGGGAATGAAGCGCGGTGTTAGTAGCCCACCAGCGCCCCGAGAACGCCTTTACCTGCTTCTTAGTCCTTGGGTTGCGGCAGGCCCGTATGGCGGCTACCCTTGCCTTCCTGCCGGCCGCACCGTCCCTCTCCCGACCCGGTGTCCCACAGGTACGTCGTCTCTCTCTCCGCGAGGCGACACTTGGGCGGGTTGCGGTGAGTGGCCCGCCTTGCGCAGCTTCTTCCCAGCACGGCCCCTCAGCGGCTGGCGGACGTGGATATCCCAGCTGGGGCTGTAAATGATGATGTCATCAATGTATGCCGCCGCGTAATCCTGGTGGGGCCTCAGGAGCTGGTCCATCATCCGCTGGAATGTGGCTGGGGCGCCGTGTACCCCGAAAGGGAGGACGGTGTACTGGTACAGTCCCCCCGGGGTGGAAAACGCCGTCTTTTCCCGGGCCGCACGGGTCAACGGCACCTGCCAGTACCCCTTGGTCAGGTCCAGGGTCGACAGGTACCGCGCCGGGCCCAGGCGCTTGATAAAGTTCGTCGACCCGGGGCATGGGGTAGGCCGTCGAACTCCGATGCCTCGTAAGCGCCTGAAGTTCGTTTGCAGACCCTAAGGTCCAATCCGGCTTGGGCCACCAGAACCACCGGTTTGCTGCAACCAGGCGCTGATCTTGTGACTCACCTCTTAATCAAACCCGAGCTGCAGGCATTCGGCGCTACTCGCTCCGGATGGCCTCCCCTCCGGGCCTCTGAGATCCTGTAGGGCGGAACTCTTACCGTATGTGCCGGGCGCGTCCGGATGTCGTGGCACGTGGCGGCTTCAGTCCTCCCCGGCAGGTCGGAGAACACGTGCCCGATGCTGGATGGAGACGAGTATCGGCTGTCCAGGTCGTGCCTCTGGGCCGGGCTGAGGTCCTCCCCCACCGGGACCTCCGGGATCTCCTGCCGGGCCGCCAGGGACAAGGGAGCGGGGTCGGCGGGTGTCTGCTCCCCCCCCCTCCACTGCTTCAGGAGATTGATGTGATACAGCTGTGTCGGCTTCCGCCTCCCTGGCTGGCGGACCCGGTAGTTCACCTCGCCCACGCGTTCCACCACCTCGTAGGGTCCCTGCCACTTGGCCAGGAACCGGCACTCCGCCGTGGGGACCAGGACCAGGACCAGTTCCCCTGGCTGAAAGGTCCTCAGCTGGGCTCCTCGATTATAGACCCTCGCCTGGGCCTGCTGCGTCTGCTGCGACCGTGCCCCCCGGACGATGGGCGGGCCATGCGGTCACGCACCTGCTCCACGTGGTCCACGGTGGTGCGGTGGGGGGACGGCTGGCTCTCCCAGGCCTCCTTGGCGATGTCCAGGATCCCGCGGGGCCTCCGCCCGTACAGCAGCTCGAAGGGGGAGAACCCGGTGGACGCCTGAGGGACCTCCCGTACCGCGAACAGTACGTGGGGTAGTAGTTGGTCCCAGTTCTTCCCGTCGGCCTGCATGACCTTCTTAAGCATCTGCTTAAGGGTCTTGTTGAATCGCTCGACCAGGCCGTCCGTCTGGGGGTGGTACACCGAGGTCCGGAGCTGCTTCACCTGCAGGAGGCTGAGGACCCCCTTCATCACCCGCGACATGAAGCACGACCCCTGATCGGTGAGCACCTCCTTTGCTATCCCCACCCGGCTGAAGAGGAGCATAAGTTCACGGGCGACGCGGCGCGCAGGGGAAGGGCCTCGGGGTACCGGGTGGCGTAGTCAACCAGTACCAAAATATATCGGTGGCCCCGGCTGGTCTTGGGAAGGGGGCCCACGATGTCTAAGGCCAAACGCTCGAAGGGGGTCTCGATGATGGGCATGGGAATGAGGGGGTGTCTAGCGGTGGCCCGGGGGGCTACCCGCTGGCACTCGGGGCACCCCTGGCAGTGGCGCTCAACATCCCGCTTAACCCCCGGCCAATAGAACCTGGCTAGGACCCGCTCCCGGGTCTTGTCCATGCCCAGGTGGGCCCCCAGGAGGTGGGTGTGGGCCATAAAAAGCACTTTACTGACGTAGGGACGGGGCACCACTAGCTGTTCCCTCACTCCCCCCTCCCCGGAGGCTACTCGATACAACAGACCCCCCCTGGTGCTGAAGTACGGGTGTGGTGTGTGACTCA